>JACXSJ010000111.1:0-62848 GCA_014851325.1 Pentalonia nigronervosa | reverse complement strand
TAGTGATGTTATCTATAAACGGGTGGTCTCATACCTCCATCCAGAACTTTGACCCCCGAAGTACCGTGGAGAAATTTTGAAAAATATTTGATTTCTCTCTACATCATACAGCCGTCACCGTGCGCACTATATTATTATTGTTTTTATAACCTTCCCAACGGTTCAATAGATAAGACATACATAACTCGAGTACATGCACACGCATTATTTTTATACAGGGGCGGATAGATACAGAATCACAACGGAGGCGTTCTTTAACCTTTGCTTGAAAGAATATCGTCTCGTTGACGCGGGTTGTGCATATGGGAAAACGTAGCATAGAACGCGACTTTTGAAGGAAACAGTCCAACGCGACGGGCGACGACTATTCAGGAATGTCGTTCTTACACGGGCATCAAAAACACATAACCTTTCGACCGCTGGCCGGTGTCCACTACGGTACATATTACCGGTGCTGCATAATAAAATATTATTGCCGTAATGCATACCTAACATTATATATTGGCTAACCAACGTCTCGGTGGCTGATAATAATATTATCATGTTGTACTGGGAAATGGGGATAGTTTCTTCGCGGATTTCCGCGGAAACCGTAAAAGAACATCTCTCGGGTCAGATCGTCCTCTACAGTGTTTAACCGTATTCGTGAACGACGATTTCGGGCGGCGGCGGCGGCAGCGGTCGTTGTGCAGCCGTTCGCACACACGCACACAATCGTCTCGCCGCCGCTTCGGTTTGATCGCGATACTCGCACGCAAACAGTTAAACGCCGAGAGAGGATAGGCGGCGGCAGCGGCCCACAGAATCACCGGTGTATAATATTATTACGCCGAAGGCGCGAGGGGTCCGAGGGGGGTGGGTAGGACACACGACTAAAAGAGAAGGACCCGCGGCTGTCGGTTTTATTATATTTTTTTCACGTTGGCCTCACTGATTATTAATAGCATCGAGTCGCATCGTGTATTATTATTTTTTTTTTTCACTATTTATTTATTTATTACTATTTTCGTAACAGATTACTCGTAATATTATATTCAATGTGGTACTGTATTGCGCGCGCGCGCTCGCGTGCGTGTGTGTGTGACATAAACCGGCGGCATCACACATACACGAGCATTCACAAAGCTCTGTCACGTCTGAATAAAAATCGATAAAACAATAATAATATCATATGGCATTTTGCGAAAAATTGTACACGATCCGGCGGCGGTGGTTTCAAGTCGCTTGGACTCGGCGATACCGACGACGAAATTTATTTGAACAGTAAGAATACGAATAAAATATGTAATTTTTTGTTTGTACTCACCACCTCCTGATAGCCAACGGATCTCCGTCATCCCGTCAGTTCATAACGCCAATGTTTCATTTGTTATCTGGAAACAGAAATCAAACGATTTTTCAAAAAGTGCAACGCAAGGAAAAAGATAAGTCGTTAACGGAATTAAACACGGTGGGGGGGAGATTCGCAAAGTCTGGTATCGGGTAATTCCGTTATCAGCGCGCAGAGGTTTTCGCGTGTGATAACGCGCGACTGTGTTGATAATAAATCGTTAAAATATTATAATAACAAAACAAGAGGACAGACACATTAATGCTGACGGAAGCAACGACGCCGATACCGAGAAACACAAAATATAATATAAATAAGGATAAATATAATGCGTTGATGATAAATACCGTTGTCCGAGGTGGCCGCCGTGGTAATCCGACAGGCGGCGACTATGGTAAACCGAGATTAAACGAATCGGCTGCGGCGGCGACGGAGCGCACGCACACGCCGGATGACGGTTTTCGACGATTTTATGCGATATGAATTAACACGGCGGTACGCGAAACTCGAAAACGATAATTATTATTTATATCTTAAATTAAAAAGACGGTCGACGATGACAACGAACAGTCGTGTATACGATTACATACAGACTGTCACATACACACACACACACACACACACTTACACAACACCAAAATGAAAAATTGAAAGACTTTAAAACAAATAAACCAATACGCACTGGATTATTAATATTATTATTACGATACTCGTTTATCGTAAAATAAATTGAAAAAAATAAATAAATAAATAAACGTATCGCCGAAAAACGAGGAATTCACTCTCTCGTTAAATAGACCTATCGAACGAGAGACGACGATAATATTACTATTATTACTATTTATTATTATTATTAATATTATGACACGCGCACCGCACGGACAAGTAAACTCGTCGCGTCGATTAAACGGCGAACACTACTACAATCATAATACAATACACATGCACAACACCATACTATAATAATAATAATAATACTACTATGCGGTGGCGGGCGGCGACCACGGTCGACGACGACTACGACGACGGTGGCGGTGGCGGTGGTGGTGGTGGCGGCGGCGGCGGCGGCGTCGACGACGACGACGACGGCGACGACGACGGGTAAGTAGTGCGTGCGTGCGTTGCCGATACCCACACAGACGCGGACGGTGGCGGCGGCGGTGGTGATGACGACGAGGCGACGACGACGGCGGCGGCGGTACACATGCGTTTGCGGCTAAACCGGCCGAATTAATAAACAGCGCAACCGACACTGAGCTGCTGCCGCCGATGCTTGCTTGGCTGCTGCCGCCGCCGTCAGCTCTGTCCGCTGTGCGTGTGTATGGTTTTTTCGGCTTGTGCGTGCGCGTGCGTTTGTGTGTGTGTGTGTGTGTGTGTGATACTGTATTTGCGATGCGGGCAGGTGACAACGCGCCGCCATCAGCACCACCACCAGCGTCACCACAATCTCCCCCCACCCCACCCGCCGACACCACTGTCACCACGACCCCCCTTCACCAGGTTAGACTCGATCGCCTCCGAAGCGGTGCGGTCCGCGAGCAGCGAAAACAACTTCGCTAGGCATCACCGCTATCGGCAGGACTGCCTGCTCCTGGTTCCCAGGACGAAGACTCGCGACCCGTTCGTTCCGGAGTCGCGTTCGTCGCCGCTCGTCACATCCCTTCTCGACCAGAAAACAATGATACCCCACCTCCGCGCTTCGTCATCTCGTTCCTCTAGAGTTTGGACCACCACTCTGCCCCGCCACCGATGCCAGGCAAAAGCATCACGCACGAAGGTTTATGAAAGTCGGTAACGTTATTATCACGCGCGTTATCACACGATGTGTAGTACGTACTTAAGGTGTCGTCTCGTGATATCGTCGACATTCGTTGTTATCGTGATTACCGTCGATCGGGATCTCTTCCGTTTTCAAACCGTCGCCAGCCGGTCGGCACCGCGTTTCTTCCGATCCTGCAACAATACCGTCCCATCATGATATACCACTTGTGTATCAAATACGTTCGAACATGATTATTTTTTCATTCTGTCGATGACATTTACCAAAACGTCGATTATCGCCCGTTTTTACGTTCCAAAATAAACACTGTCACTTCGAACACGGTTGTTCGCAGACAACGAATAAAAATTGAGTGTATTGTAAAGCGCATCGACATTAGGTACTGGTTGCGGTTAATCATTCCGATATTCTAGTATTCCACTAAAATCATTTTATTGTCTACAAAAGATAAGTATTATTTTAATCAAAATTAGCAGGAAGTGTGGCGTATATATGTATTGTTATCAATAATAATAAAGTTATCGTGTACTTTTTTTGTAATTTCCCATCATAAAATTATAGAAACATAATATTAATTATGGATTCAACAAATCCTGTCAATTATGCTAAGATACAATATAATATATCTACAATAGATCACAGAAGAATATGTAATCTTTATATATGTTTATTTGATCAGTGTCAATAAATGACGTTAAAAATATAAATTGTTAAGTATATTTTTATCTTTATATGCCCAAATATGTTACAGGTTCTTGAAGAGAAGTGGCGTACTTAACGATAATTTAATTTAGTTAATAAGCTAAGGTTAAGTTCAAATGTAAATTAGCTTATATTAATATCATATTATGATCATATCCAATCATGGTTTTAATTTTTACGAAAAAATGTTAAATATTTATATTATATTTGGTGATAATATAATCTTGGTACCTACTTTAAGTTATACTAGTTATAGAATATTGGAGAGGCCAGTTAACGTTTAATTATTCTGTTGTCCGACTGTTAGTTGTGTTTTTTTCTTTAAATACGTTGAATTAATTATCACGTGACAATATCTACGTATTTACTATTAGTGAGGTACTCATATACTGATATGAGAACAGTGAGAAATTGAAAACTGAGAAATAGGTACTGTTCCAATCTACAACAAATCTGAAACTATTATTTTAAGAATAACCACTGCATAGGTGCATAAGTGTATAACTTAATTTACTATCTATAATTATATTTTATAAACGATAAAGCATTGAATTAATTTATATTTCAAGTTTGATTAAGTGTTATAGAAAAGTTAACATTAACAATTAATTAAGTGTATGCTGAGTACAATAAATAATGATCTATATTTAAATATTATAGTTAATGTATTTATATATAATTATATAAAAGAATTTTTGTACTCATTCAGTGATTATGCCACTTCAGATTTTCATTGAGAATGTCAAAGTTCGATTGATTTTATTTAATTATACTAATATAATATAAAATAAATTAATTCAATATTTTATACAATAAAAAAGCGTATGGATACCAATTCACACAATATTTACTCCCAAACGGTGCCTCTATCGACTCTATCATGATCGCTTATTACCTATATAGTTGTATTAAATAAATAATAAAAAAAAATTAAGTAGTTTATAGCTTTCCTTTTTTTGATTTTGTAAACAAATATTATTTAGAAATTTTGCAGTAGGATCAATATTCGTTAAATATTAATAGGCAGTGATGTGGCAAACTTTATGTTGTTCAGAGGCTAGTCTAATATATCACCCACTATGTTGCAGCACCAATACCCGAATAAAGGCGCATTGGCTGTCATAATTCTCTACCTTTCCTAGTTATTACCAAAATACTATAATTAATATCAAATTATTACTGATTGTCCATTACTCACCCATCATCCCTTAAGAATCTGAGAGGCGGCCGTTTCTCGATTACCTCCTTTGCCACGCCACTGTTAATAGATATTATACTTTTGATTTTCAGTATTAATGTAATGTCATTTTTATATGAAAACCGAAGTTCGGAATACGAGTGTGAACGAATATAATATTAGCCTAAAAAAATAATGGTTACAAGATAATATAATTAATTAACAACCATCATATAAATATATTATGTAAATCTTTATAAAGTACATTCGAAAATAATGATATTAAAACAGTTGTATAATCGTTGTACTCATCAGTTATCACTTATCAGTCATCGTAGTATCATCAGTCGGCTATAGTTAATAAAGGCAAAACGTGCATCTTGCTTATAATTTATATACCTTGAAAATTCAACACATTAAAACATATAAACATTACACTTTTTTATTTTTAGTACGCGTACATCACCACTAAACGATCATATCATAAGAATATATTCTAATGATTATTTATTGTGTATATTTTTATTTTTTCAATTATCGTTAATCACTTATCAATTTTACTGTTATAGCTTATTGCCTATTAGTTACTATTAGAAGTTATAATTTATAACCTACTTTGAATTTAATCACTGTGTACCACTACAATATAATATTTTTAATTTTGAAATTTCTATTATTATAGACAAAATAAGTATGCAGTTAGTATAATTTATACATTATACATATTTTTTTATTAGCTTAAGCTATCTTTTCCCATGTATTATAGTACAGCCATACTCGTTATCTATCAAATTAGGTATAAGTTTATTTAGATACCTATCTAAGTTTATCTTCTATACTCCTATAAACTTTGTCTTTTGTGTTCCAGTACCTTTTTGATGCGAAAAATTAAAGCTAATAGAACATATTAATAATTATAAATAAATTATACATTAATCATATATTTTTTTTCATAACTTATTTTTAAAATTATTTAAATCGGTTAAATTGAACTGATTTACCACTAGCAAACAATACCTATAGGTACGAAGTTCTAAACATGGTTTAACACATTTTAGATTAGAATCATGACTCATAAACCTTGTTATTTCATATTTTTAAAACCTAATGGAACTATACAGTTTGTTCATTTTATCGTAACACAATTTAAATGTTTAGAGGTTAATTGAGAGATCTAATCTTCGAAATTATATACAATTTTATATCAAAACATAGGAATTTTCAATTAATAACCTACAAATTACAAATTGTTATTTTTGCATGTACTCAAAAAATAATTCAGTCATCAGGCCATCTACGATCTACATTATCAGTGGCACAATAACAATGAAAAACTGGGAGTACTGAAACCCTCTATTTTTCAGTTAGTTTTTAATGATCCTAGATTACAAAATGAGCGATTTCCTCATCGCTTTCGGTCACAAATTTAATAATCAATTTGTACTGTATTTATTAATTTATAATAAAAAAAAAAGAAATAATATTAACCATAAATGATGACGATGCTGATTTAAAACTGAGGGTAATAAGGAGAACCATGCAACTTTAATTGTACCTATATAGTGTATTTAGTCACCGATGTACAGTTATTATTGTTATAAAATATTGTTGCTAATATATTAGCGAAAAAAAAATATTTAAATTTTAGTAATAAGATTTTTATTGAAATATAAGTTTTCTGATTTCAATATTTTATAATATTTTGGATTGTGAATATTATTTTTTGTAGATATAAATCATGAGACGAAACTATACATTTTTAATATAAACATATTATTTTAAAACCAATACACTCCCAGATTCATACAAATTGCAAAATTTAATATAATCCGCATATTATACCACTATCCTATAACGAGGTTATCAAAGTGATATGAGTGGCAAATATAAATACAAGAATCGCTTACTGTACGGAATTTTATTAAAAGTTATTTTTTTTAACTATAAATATACGATTTTTGTTTTTAGATTCTGAGAAGAACAATATAGGTTTTATAATGAAAGTGTGTTTTTTATTTTTGTGTCTCTCATCACCTTTTGGAATTTTAAAAATGTTTTAATCTTCAACTTTGAAAAAGGTTTTTTGGTAAGCGATGGGATCTAATCATCTAACAGGAACTTAAGGGGTAAAAAATAAGTAAAAGTATAAAATCCTAGTAATTTTCAAAATAATTAATCTTATTATTTTTAGATATTTATAGAATTATATTTTTAGAAATATTTTTTTTTCGGTTGATATTGATAGTTTGATGCGCTTTTGTTAGTCAAAAAATTTGAAAATTGGATACAAGGCTACTTGTTTTTACAACAATCAAAATACAAACTCTTAAAGCTTAAATTTTAACAACATTTGTCAAAATCACGAACATTTGCAAATTATTTTATAGTTAAAAACACGTGCAATTTTAAATTTCAATGCTTAAGGCTTAAAAATAAATACAGGATTCATTTGTACATTTTTACTTGAATTTAAAAAAAGTTTAGTGAAAACCTAATTTTTTACTTTTTAGGAGTATTTCAAATGTTAATATACATAATTAAATATACAAACGTTAAAAAACGATTTTTATCATTTTATTGTAATTCAAAAACTATTAATCACAAAATTATTAAACATTCCAGTATTCCTTAAATTATTATTTTCTATAAATAGTTAAATTTTCGATTTTTTTTCGATATAAATTGATGAAAATAATTGTTTTTCAGTGTAAAATGTAATACAGTGTTTCTCGTAAGCAGAAGCATGTATTTTTTAAGCACTCATCTTAAAGTCTTACCAAGGGATGATATTTTTTTACAGTTGTATTTAATTTTTATTAAAATTTAATTTTAATATTTACTCCTACCAAATAAGATCCAAACAATATTTTTTCTAAGTATACGTACTATATTACTAGTTTGTTCTAAAGCTATTAAAATTGTAATCATACAGGTACAGCCAGTGCTAGTTTTAAGAAGGTGGGGACCCCGGTGATCAATTGCCTGGGGGTAGAAACATTTTCTTAGAATAAGTGAACTAAAAATTTAATTTTTCTTTGTAAAGAAAGCATTCAATTTTCAAATCTTAAATATAAAAACAAAATGTTTTAAAAATTACCAACAAAATAATTTATAAATTTTCTTATTTTTTTAAAATGTTTACTTTAGGTAAACTTTTAGATAACATTTCTAAATACGGCCCTGCGGGTACAGTCGATATTCTACTTAATCATTAGTTTATTACCTATATTTGCTGTTAAATTAACTTCAAAATAGAGCACAACTAGAAAAACAGAACCTATACCTAGTTTCATAGTATCTGATTATTGTTTATTTGTTTAGGTAGGAACCATTTATTTTTAGCATTTGCCTTTAAATTATCGTAATATGTTTAAGCAGTGCCGGGTTAAGAGGGGGTAGCACAGAGGGCAGTTGTTCCGGACGGTAATTTTTTGAAGGATAAAATAAAAGTTTTTAATGTCTTATAATTTTTGAAAATAATTACTAATTATTGAAAAAGATACATAATAAATAATAATAGTAATATTATACCGTGGATCGCAGAGATATCACATCAGTGAGCGTATTCTCGGAAATGCCATATTATATAGCGCTCGGAGTCCGAAATTTGGACCGATCCATTTTTATTTTCGAGTATACATTTAATACAATATGCTTACAGCAGTATATACACTGATACATAATGGTATTTCTTGTATAATAAATTTGTAGAAAATGTTGTTAGATTAATTAATTTGATATTGATTTTTTTTTGGAGTGTCACCAATTGGCGAATTCTCCGTCCAAGTCCTGCTGTCTTATAAATTTAGATTCTGAGCAGAGCGATAAATGTATTAATTTTACAATGTTGTGTGTTTTTTTTTTATTATTTTTTTTTTGTGTCTGTCATCACGTTTTAGGGCAGTAAAAGTGTTCCGATTTTCTGTATAAACAATAAATGAAAGGAATTAATTTCTGAAAAAAAAGTGAATTTAGAAAATATTTTGGAAGGTAAAAAGTAAAAAATCCCCAATAGTTTTTAAACGCATTGGAAAAAACAAAAAATAAAAATTAAGGGAAATCTATAATGAATATTAGATTTTTTTTTTTTTGGTTGTTTTTTACACTAAGATAATTTTATAAAAATGTTCGTTGGTTCAAATGTAATAATTTAATATTTTATATTATAACCAAAAAATCTAAAAATGATATAAACACAGTTTTTTTCTAATAAATATTTAAATTTGGAGGAAATTAAATATTTAAACAGAGATTAACGATTTTAGTTATTTTTTATAATTTAAAAATATTACTCGTGGGTACTTGAAACTTTTAAATTATATCATATTAAATGTTTTTATCAAAAATGAGTCCAACCTATTGTTTTACTAATAGTAAAATTAATTACTTAATAACTATAATATCATAAAATATATTATATTAGTTATATAGGTTGACAGAGCGTCTTTGCTCAAAATCGTTTTTCGTATATAATGACTATGTCATTCAATTTAAATTTAATAGATTCATTACAGGTGACCCCACGACAACTAGTATATAGCAGAGCGATCCCTACTCACCCAACTTTTTATTTTCAATAATGTTATATTTTATTAGAATATTATACAAATCATAATATTATTAATATAGTGTATATCATTCTGAACAGAGCGATGATTTTTTTTTTTAAGATTGGTACAATGGTAGTATAGGGTGGCATATTCTTTAACACGGCATTGGATACAATAATGTATCATTGGACAAAATTGATTTAATATCATGTTTAACAGACATTATGATACGTCATATAACATATACGGTACATTCGTGATAACATGAATAATAATTTATACTATACTACTATAGTAGATATCTAATATTAATAAAGTACATAAATATGTGTAAAAAGCTCAAGCTAATGTGATAATGTTATTATACAAACATATGAAACATACAACATAAAAATCCAAAAACAAAAAAAACATAAACATACAATTATACGTACTATATAAAATAACAATCATAATTTATAGCATAGTTAATTTTATTTTGAGTTTTATATTGAGTCGGGCACCTCAATGTTTTAAAAAGCTGTAGCGCCCGGGGGCTTCATTGTCCCCACCTTAACACGGTCCTGCTCGTAAATGGTTCTTACAGCAGTTTGAAAATATCAAAAACACACGGAAACATTAATTGACACAATTTATGTTAAGTTTTTGAAGTTCAAATGTTGATAAAATGTTTTAATTTTTATACCTTATGGTTATGTATTAACTAATTTCTCATAAATTGCTCTATAGCAATTTTACGTTTTCCTTAATTTTTTATCAATTATTTTGAAAAGTATAGGGAATTTTTGACCCCCTAAATTCTGTTAATAATAGTATTAATTCCGTATTAATAGTGAAACCTAAGAATCAAATCTAACTTGCTACTTGAAACCATTATCAAAGTTGAAGATTGAAATACTTTTAATGGTCCAATAGTAACGTTAGACGCAGAAATAAAATTCATATCATTGTAAAACAAATACACACACTCCGCTAAGATTAAAAAAAAATTTAATGACATCCATAAAAAAGTCAAGGTGGGTTAAGCTCCCCCTCCTCTTAACCCCCTGCATAATAATTTATATGTTTTTACAGACATTTGATTTGAATAAGATATAAAAACATATCATGATTACGTTAAAAATAAATTGGTAATAATTTTGTTCTTGTTTCCTTTATACTGGTTATACTAAAACCATACTAAATTAAAACCAATAACAAATTCCACAATATTGTTAAAAAATTTCATGTGATAATTAAGATTGATTCATAGAAGATTTTGCAAAATTAGGTTGAAATAAATAAATAAAATTTTTTTCTAAACATTTTAATTTTATTAGTATACAGAATTAGAATTCTGCTATTAATAATTTAGTATCAAATGATAAAAAAAATGGTCCTTATCATATTATATAAAATATGCAATATATTTCACAATGAAAATTATTTTTAATCAAATGAATATTTGACTCATACGTCTTAATATGAGTAATATATTGTATATAATATTTATATAATCTGCACAATATATTATTATTCTTATTATACGCGTTTAACATAATTGTAGGCATAACAGCCAATATAAACATTAAAATTAAAATCTTGTTAAATTTTTTTTTGGATAATGGATATTGTGAAACGTATCCCTTTATAATTGATTAAGTCAACTGTAGGCTTTTCGAGTTTGATTGAATAATTAAAATCTAAAATATTTAAGGAAAAATACAAAATACAAAAATAAATATTTTATTATTTAGGAATTTTATTTTATCTTTAGTTCAATATAATAATCGAATAATCGTTTAACAAACTTACAAACTTCATGCTGAATTGGATTAAAACATAGAGATATAATGTTATCTGTTATTAACAAGCACGAGAGAGACGCATTATATAAAATTTATATTTTCATAAAGTATATTATTATACAGAGTATCCCTTGTGGATTTACTAATTTATAAAACAACGGTGCTATTGGTAATGAAGTTTTCATAATATTATTCCCACTGAGTCCCGCCAATTTTAAAATAGTAAATCTTTGCGGAACGTAGGTACCTAGTCTTATAAAAAATAATAGTTGTGCTTTCTTATTTTTTTGTGTGTTAGAATTTACACATACTAAATAAAATATTGAATTAATACGATAGGTATGTGTTCTAGAGATCTTTCTAGTTATACATATTTTACGATGTATTTCTAGGATGTGTTGAAAGATTTGTCATGATTTATTTGTTAGTTTGTTTTTATTTGTTATTTTATATTTTTATTTGTAAATAGTACGGGGACTGGGCAATAGAGACTGTCGATAAGCCCAAACCAAAATCAAATTTTTATTGTGGCTAGGATTATGAAAATAAAAAGTCAAATCCCGTTCTACTATAAAATCAAAGATACCCTTTTTTTTTTATTTATTATATTGAAATATATCTACAATCTATACAATATTTAAAGTACAATAAGTAGGTTTGATAGTTGACAGTGAAAAAAAAATAGGTTAACATGAATCTTATAATTAGGGAGGATACCCAGTGGTAATACCCTATAGAAATCAAAGATACCTAATACGATTATATTAATAGTACCTATATGTTTATATAATTTTTCAATTTAAATTTGAATTTAAAACAAAAATAAATCGTTAAAAATAGTAGAGACAAGAAACTATTGTATTTTAAATGATACTTAAGTATTTAAGATTAGTCTAAATGCCAATAAATAATAATTGTATACAATTATTGCCGAGTGTTCCTGAATGGCTGAAATGCTGAATACATAGTTCAAGTAGAAGAAATGAATTACAAAAACAAATGATGTATCATTAATAGTATTAATGACTATGCGTTTTTAAATATTTATTTAAACGTGTATGTCGGTGAAGTATGATAAGTATATTTTAAATATATGTTTATTACAATTTAATATGAGATAGGTAATATAGCTTTACTTTTTATTACCTTTAATGATATAGTTAGTGGCTTATAATTATTAGTTGGTATTAGTTTTTACTAAAAATACCTTCATTCCAAAAATTTCAAACATTTTGAAAAATTATAAAACAATTATGATTTTTGAATAAATTTTAATATTGATATAATTGTACTAAGTTTCTTATAAAATTCGAAGTGTAATTTGTAAAATTGATTTTCAAAAATATTAAATTTATTATAAGTTCACATTATTAATAAATATGTTAGTTGTTGGTGTTAAACTAAAAATTGTTGTTAAAAAGTTAGTGAAAATAGAATCTAATTATTGACTGAATTTTGAAATATAATGATACATATGTTTATTTTATCCAACTAGTTATTTCTAAACTCGACAAAATATGCAAATGCACGAATTTCCGGGCTTTATACCTACTATTTCACATTGGGTTATTTCTAAAAAAACCTTGGAAAAAATACCATGCATTCACTTAAGGTTTACATAATATTTGTTTTAGTATAAATATAACTGTAAAATGAAACGCTAAATGTTGATTGTTTTTTTACATAATAAAAAAAATGAATGCTAGGATTGTAAATTGTAATGCCCGTGTTATTGGTAATATTATAAAACATACCATAACATTTTTCACATTTAAAGTTCACTTCAGAGCCAATATGGTTATAATAACTATCTGATGATGTTTATGTATATTAAATAATTGAGTGTAAGAAATTAGATCAATATTATTCTATATTGTGAATAAAAATCGTTGAAAATCATAAATTCAAAAGTGTTTTAGAGTAGTTATCAACGATAGAAAATAATACGCATAGGCGTGCGCACAAGTGTGTCTAATGTGCCGTGATACACTCCCCGTGGTCCGTGGCTTTTTGTATGACTTTTATTCATTCTGAGGCTTTGTTTAATGTTTAAGCTACAAATAGTACAAATGCTAACCCATGAGATGAGGTATGAACAAATTTAGGTAATCAATAAAATATAATAATTACTAATCGTGATATTACTATTATCACTGTTGTTCAATGTTCAAGATCGATCGTAATAATGATAACATTAATTTTTATTCTAAAACATGTATTCTACCATGGGGGTTTTTTTTTTTGGGGGGGGATTAGTTTTTATTCTATTTAAGAGAAATCAGCTTATTTTTTTGTGGCACACCACATACTAAATTCTTGCTCACGCCAATAACTAAATAATATATATAACTACCACTATAGTTGACAGATAATAATATAGGTATAACACACGTTATTTAAAAGGTTATTAATATATTAATTTTTTTTTCATTGAACTGAAAAAAAAAACATCAACAACAAAGGTTATTAGTTTTTGGTTTTAAATCATAGTACTTAATATATGGTTGGCTATATATATATAAAGTTAACAATCGTTATAATATACTAAACTTGAATTCATAGTAAAGTTAATTAAATATATACAATAATATTATCATACAACTATGTTTGCTAAATTTTATTATGTAAATCGGCTTTTCTGAAGAAATGCTTCATAATGTTTCTTCTATGTTGGGTGGATTGTTTTTTTTTGTATTTTTTGAGATCGTTGATGGATTGATAGCACTTTGTTAATGTATGTTTGACTGTTAATATAACCTCACAGATTGTGTACTGAGAAGGTTTCTCTTTGGCTATGAGGAAATTGTGAGTTAACCTTGTATAGCCTATCTGAAGACGGTTAACTAATTTTTTTTTCCTTCTGCATAAACTCAGATTTCAGATATTCCCAATTATGAATTAAGTTTTTGATTTTTCTATTAATTTATTTATTCGATATGTATTTATACGTAATAACATGTTAATTTTTGATAAATTACCATTGTAATATTATGGGTTAATGATTATCATAATTTTAATAGATCTATAATGAAAAATGACTAAAACAAAACTTAGGTATAATATATTATTTACCGCACAGTAAATATAATTGCGTGCGGTGTCGGTATGTAGTTAAATAAATAATTAAAACATTTAAAACAAAATATGGTTTCAAAAATATTTTGACATAACTTCGCATAATTTATATCATAAAATATATACCTTCAATAGCTAATATACTGAGCTGTTCTAATAATTATAGATCGTATGTATAGTAAATTACTGAGAATTTTTGTGAAAAGTTATCTAAAATTTTTTTAAGAGTTATCAACAAATATCAATTAAATAAGAAATACATTGTTATTAAAAACAAATAACAATGAAACTAGAAAAATAGATGATAATCCATTCAAAGTCCACATTTATTAATACTAATGCAATAACCGAATAACTAAACAAACAAAATTATACTATGCGATTTAAGCGAAAAATAAGTAAGTATTGGCTGTATATTATAAAAACAGTTTTAGGTGATAAAAATAGTTATATTACATAAATATCTCATACCATTATATGTTTACGTTCAAATCATTTAGAGCTAAATTTTTAAAAATAATATTTCTTTACACTATTCTATATTACTACCAGTGGTGGATTTAAGGTAGGGGGAGCGTTTAAAAACTGAAACATTCATCATTCCTCATACTGAACTTCTTTTTTATTATAAATTACTTAGGTAAATAATCTCACATACCTATATATCTAAACTTATTATTTGTAATTGCAGACTATACTACCGTAAAATAGATTAAATTTGTTTTTACTCCAAAGTTGTTCATAATTTATAAGTACCTACCTAAGGAGCATTATTATCAAAATAGCACACACCATAAAAAAAATCCTATATACATATGATTTTTTAATGGTGGTGGTAGGGCAAATATAATAAATAAAAATTATGAGGTTTAGTAATAAAGTTTTATTCATGTCCAATTGCATTCTTCTGGGTAGATTTTTGGATAATAATTTGATTGTAATAAAAATATATACAAATGATGATTTTTTTTTTTTGTAAATCACTCATTATTTAAAAAATATTAAAATTTTAGAAAGTATAAAAAAGTTATGGTTTTTACTATTTTTTATCATTATTGTTATTTTTGTTATAATAACATTAATTTTTAATGTTATACTTCCGAAGCTGAAGCTGATTATGATTCAGAGTATTTTGATGAATAAAAATAATTAACTTGTGATTTATTATTTGATAAATTAAATAAAGTATGCTCTATAGTATTATATATTGTATTATATTGTTTTACGTTTCAAATTTTCAATACTGAATAGTGGTGTTATAAAAAAAAATATATTTTAACATGGTTAAAAAGAATCCCTAGCCCCTTCCCTGCGTATGCCACTGATTTATTAGAGGCATCTATAATAAAGGCATAAAACTGTAATATTAATAAGTTTTAATATTATATAACTTATAATTATGTTATATTATTGACATACAGTGATATACAGAAATAATCTTAGAATCATGCTACATTATAATATTTTTCCGTCCACTATTCCTTATAAATGTCAACTTTCGATACTAAAAATTAAATTTATTTATATTATACATTTATATCTATATAATAAAATAGGAAAAACAAATTCAACACATTTTATCATCAGGGAACATGAGCTATAGTTCAGTTTGTCCCGTCGACTGGTATAGGTATTTCAGTACACGCCAAACAGTGGCGTATTGGGGTTGGGGGGAAGTACCTTGGGCCATGGCTTATGCTTAAATTTCAGGTTCAAATTAAAACATTGCATGTATATATCTTTATGTATATATTATATTGTATACCCATATTCCGTGACCCGTATGTACTTTGATATTATACCTAAGAATATTCGTTTTTTTGATAGTCTTTACTTTAAACCATGGATGGTAAATAAGTGGTACGAGGAAAATTTTTCATGGCACCTGGAAGATTTTCATATGTCCATATTAATTTATAGATTTTTAAGTAACATATAATTTATATTATATATCAACAAAACTATGCAAGATTTTGATATTAATTGTCTTAATTGGATGCAATAATACAATTTAGAAATGTAGTTAATTGATTTGCAAACTAATCCATTTTGGACAGATAAATTTGTGAATATGCGAAAGCGTAGATATTGAAGAATTCAAACGTCATCAAATACACGAAGAAGAAACAGATTGCAGTGTTGACAACACAATATTAGAAGTATGGAATAGAATTCCAGATACCTTTTATTCCGTCAAAAAATTAGCGATTTCGTTGTTAATGATCTTCTCTTCGACTTTTACTTGCGAGAGTCTCTTTTCTGTACTACATTATACACATTCAAAGACTAGAAACAGATTAACTGAAGAAAATTCGGCAGCATGTATTACCCTGCAAGTAACTGCATATCAACCAGACATAAAAAATCTTTCAAGGAATATGAAACAAAAAGTTTTTAACAAACAATAAAAGTTTATTTTTTTAAACATTTTTTTTACATTATTATTATTAATTTTTCATTTACATTTTGTAAAAATTCTCTGTGTTAGTAAAAGTAATTAGTGGCATGGCTGAAATTTTTTTTTTGAATTGTGTCATAAATTGGCATGCTGAACAAATCTTATTTATCGTCCTTGCTCTATACCATATGAATTATGAAAATTTGAATTTAAATTTAAATTGTATACTTGCTGGTAAATGATAAGTGTTAATCATCAACGCTTAAGAGTTTACATACGTTGATCGGCCACGTCCTTTATTTTAGAAATGGATTCTTATTTATTGTTGTATTTACATTGTTTTCAAGAGTTATTCAACACGCTATAGGTTGATTAAAAATGTTTTCGAGGAATCAACAAGGTAATGTTAGATTGTCAGGACTTACTTTGTTGACAATTTATCGTAATAAAACATTAAATATAAATGCAATTGTCAATATTTAAAAAAATATATATATACAGATGAAACTTATATATTATTTATAATATAGTAATAAATATTGATAAAATAAAATGGCGTAATCACTAATTGTATTATTGTTTAAAGCATTATTTTAACCACCCGGCTCCCTCAAAAATTTCTAATTATGGCTACGTTAGTGCTATGCTTAACTATAGTGGTAAATTGGCTCACAGTGGAAATAATTCCTATATACGCAACACTGATGCTAAATATTCGTTATTTGCGGTTACTTGCAAGAACGGTAAATTTAACAATTATTCATCGCAGTTGCATTTCCTAAGGATTGTCGAAACATGTATCACAAGTCAAAGGAATGGTCATTTTTCTTGATAATTTTGACAGTCGCCGGTGACTAGGAGGACTTAATACCTAAATTACTAGGTAGCTTGTTTAAAAAATTGTTATTGGCGAACAGTATACTTGGCCAATCATAGGAAGTCGGATTAACATGATCGGTACATATTATAATAACAAATTTAATTCTAAAAAAGGTTGGCAAGTGGGTGCCATTATGCTGTACAGATGATGTCGAATGGGGTTACTGTAATGGATGTATTAAATTTGAATTCAATGATATAAGATTATTGTATATGAAAAGCGAGTATGAGCGAAGACGGTCTGTCAGCCTATGCATACGAAGTCTGTAAATAAAGTAATGAGACTGATTTTTTAAAAATTTTTTATTAAACTAAAATGACTACTTTACATTGTCTCCTTCAAAGTAGTTATTCTGAGAATCCACACAGCGCTGGAGTCGATGTTTCCATTGTTTATAGCAGTTCTGGAACTCAGTTACTGAAATAGCTTTCAGTTCGTCGGTCACAAATGATTGAATATTTTCTAGTGTCCCAAAATGTCGTCCTTTAAGGTGAATTTTTATTCGTGGAAAGAGAAAAATGTCACAAGGGCTCAAGTCGGGTGAATAAGGGGGTTGAGGGACCACAGGAATATTTTTGGTTGCCAAAAACTGGTTGATTCAAATGGCTGTGTGACAAGGCGCATTGTCATGATGCAGCACCTAGATGTTTTTGATGTTTGGTCTCACACGAATGACCCTTTTTCGAAGTTTTTCAAAAACTTCTTCATAAAATTGTTGGTTGACAGTTTGGCCTTGAGGAACAAACTCCTTGTGGACTATTCCCTGGCTATCAAAGAAACAAATCAGCATGCTTTTGATTTTTGACTTGCTCATCCTTCCTTTTTTTTGCCTTGGTGAAGCTGATGTGTGCCATTCTTAGCTCTGACGTTTTGTTTCCGGGTCATATTCGAAAATCGAAGACTCGTCTCCAGTAATGACACGTTCTAAGAAAGAAGGGTCATTTTCAATCTGTTCCAAAAAGTCGAGACACCTGTCCCTCCTGTTGTCCTTTTGGTCTTGCAACAAGATTTTCGGAACCATTTTTGCACAAATTTTTCTCATCTCCAAATTATTGGTCAAAATGTGATGAACGGTGGAGTGAGTCAATCCTAACTGTTCTCTGATCATTCTGACCATCAACCGACGATCGGATCGGACAAGATCTCGAACTCTGATGACGTTTTCATCAGTTTTTGCAGTTGAAGGTCTTCCACTGCGAGGTTCATCTTCAATTGCCTCTCTGCCTTCAGAAAATGCCTTAAACCACCTAAAAACCTAAGCCCTTAAAAGTACACTTTCTCCATATGCTTGTTGGAGCTGTTGAAAAATTTTTGTCGCACTGTGTCCAAGTTTGAAACAAAATCGGATAGCACACCGTTGCTCAAAGTTATTGTCACTCATTTTCAGAACGTACTAAAAAAAACTGACACTACAGAGTTTAAACTAGTACTGAAAATACATTAAATGTTTATCTACAAACCTTTTCAAACGGAAAGTCATTAGTGTTATCATATAACATGCTATGATATCAGTCTCATTACTTTATTTACAGACCTCGTATAACCATTAAGTGCAAACGCGGATCTAGAAATGAAAAAATAGAGGAGGCTAGACGAAAAAATTTACTTCAAGTACATAAAAGCATATGTATTAAGTTTAAGTTTATATAGTAAATAAAAATGCATCATACATGCATATTATAAAATAATAATAAATACAAAATTATCTTTTATTGCATATACTTAATATTATATAATTACTATATAAGGCTCAGATTTCAATACATTTGCATCTTTTTTTTTTAATGTCTTACATGATTCTTTTCAAGCTACAAATGTGTTTCAAGTACTCCATATTTTAATTTCAACATTTTTTTGACGCATTTTTGACGTTTTTAATGCATTTTTTAATATTTTAGTACATTTTTGACCTATTTCTTGTATTATGAGTAAAAAAGTTGACTTCATTGAAATATAAACATAGTACATCAGATAATCTCAGAGACGGCGGAAGGCACGTGCGACCTGTGCGACTGCACAGGGCGGCAATTTTTTTTGGAAATTTAGGGGCGGCATTGTTAATAAATAAAAATATATGTATTTTTCAACATTACTCACTGTAAATCTAAAATAAAAATAATGCTCATTATATTATTTTAACTGGAACTGTGTTATTTTATGAAGTACCTAAGTAAGCACTATTAGTAGATAATATAATGTGCGGGCTAGCCGCTAGCATTATCGCTCGTGTTTCGCGATTATCTTTGTGGTTTCCAATTAGCAAACATGAACCGAATCAAATCACGATAAAGATCCCCATAAACGTATGTACAATAATCAATAATTATCAGCGATACAAACTAGTTTACTTGTGACGAGTGACAACAATCGAACTATACGTACCTAGTATATTGTAGTTTGTCAACGAGCGTCGTAGCGTCAACGATTATAAAGTACTGTGCACATTATTTAGTCAATCAACATATTTTAATGTTTATAATTTGGTGAGTATTTTTTTTATTTTAACTGATTGTACAATTATTAATATTAAGTAGGTAACTTATGTAAATACTAAATACAATGAAAAATTAAGAAATAAGAAAATACATCCCGATATCTGATGTACGTAACTACGAGTGAACTAAATGATAATATTTTAACATTTTTATCTGAGATATTTAGGAAGTGAATTTTTAATTTTCAAAATAAAAAACCTAATAGCTACATTATTATTTTATTATTTGGGTTGACTCTAGTATAGGGTTGACAGTATAATCAATAATAATAATTGTATTGTTTGTTTGGGGTTTTGAAAAACTGTATTATTTTCATACATTGTGTTCCTATTTTATGTAATTCAACCGTATACATACGTCATAAATATATTTAAAAAAATTTAAGTAAGTTATCCGTTTTAAAACTATCGTATATTTTTTTTTATAAGAAATTAACAAATCATATTTTTTATTTATATAGTAAAAAGTTAAGAAAGCGCCAATATGTCGGATGGTAGACAGCGACTTTCGGGTGCAGAATATAGGAAGAGAAAACGTGAAAAAGAAGCTGTAATTAAAAAACAGTCTAATTCTATCAAAACATTTTTAACGGGTTCTTCCTCTTCATTAGATATTTCAAATGCTGTAGTTGTACAACCAAAAAGTCAAAAAGTTTTTGACTCTTTCTCAGTTATAGATGCCACTGTACCTTCTGAAACTACAGTAGCCAAAAATATAACAGACAATGTTGTAATGCAACCCAGTGAGGTTTTTGACTCTGTCTCAGTTGAAGCAGTCACTGTACCTTCTGAAACTACAATAGTCAAAAGTTTAACAGAAAAGTTAATCAAAATTCCTTTAATTCTTTAATTAATATTAGTACAGACCCTGCTGAATGGCCTTTAATTATTAATAACGACTTTAAAACATTGTTGGTTGAAAAAGGTCCTCCTGCTCCGTTAAATGCAAATTTTGTATTTCCTTCAGATGATCAAGGACGAAAATTCACACAATTTCATTACAAACGAAGTATGAGTAATGGAGAAAATGTCACAAGGACATGGCTTGTATACTCTATTTCCAATAACGTAATATTTTGTTTTTGCTGTAAACTATTTGATAATTCAAACTCTAAGTTGGCTTTAGAAGGTTATAATGATTGGAGGCATTGTACACAAATGTTAAAAGGACATGAAACATCAAAAAATCATTTGACCGCATATAGTACATGGTTAGAATTGTCATTGAGGTTAAAAAAAACACAAACAATTGATGATGTAAACCAATGTATTTTAGAATCTGAGTGTAGACATTGAAATGAAGTTTTACAACGTATCATGTCGGTAGTACAATTTCTTGGTCATCAAAATTTAGCTTTTCGTGGATCATCTGATCAGTTATTCAAACATAATAGTGGCAATTTTTTAAAATTAATTGAACTTATAGCTAAGTATGATTCTGTGATGGCTGAACACGTAAGAAGAATAATTAATAGTAAAAAAAATATAAGCCATTATTTAGGAAAAGATATTCAAAATGAGATGATTGATTTATTAGCTCAGTCTATTAAGTCTCGCATAGTTACTATGGTTAGCGAAGCGAAGTATTATAGTATTATACTAGATTGTACTCCTGATATAAGTCACTCGGAGCTCATGACTATTATTATTCGTTTTGTGTCAATTGAAGATTCAAAAGTTACCATATGTGAACATTTTCTTAGTTTTATTTCAGTTGAAAGTAGTACTGGAGAAAATCTGTATGATGTACTTTTAAACATATTACGTGAGCTGAATATACCTTTGAGTAATATGCGAGGACAAGGATATGACAATGGAGCCAATATGAAAGGTGTGCACTCCGGAGTCCAACGGCACATTCGAAATATTAATGCACGTGCATTTTTTGTTCCTTGTAGTGCGCATTCCTTAAATCTTGTTGTAAATGATGCCGCAAAATCGTCAAAAGAAGCTGTAGCGTTTTTTGATATAATTCAAAAAGTATTCAATTTTTTTTCTGCCTCAACTATTCGTTGGAAAATTCTTTTGAAACATGTTAAAGAACTAACACTCAAACCATTAAGTCAAACCCGGTGGGAAAGTCGAATAGACGCACTTAAACCGTTTCGATATTACATAGGTGAAATCTATGATGCTTTGTTTGAAATATCAGAAAATATAAATGTAGATCTAATGGTTAAACATGAAGCTGAATGTTTATGTAATCTTATTAAAACATTTAAATTTATTTGTTCTGTTGTCATTTGGTAAGACATACTTAATCATATAAATCCAATCAGTAAATTAATGCAAAAACCAAATTTTGACATATCTTTAGCTTTGGGCATTTTAAAAACTTTATTGAAACATTTAAATGAACTGAGATCAGTAGAATCTTTTGAGAAAATGATTATAGATTCAACAGCACTTGCAACGGAAATGGGAGTAGTCTGTTTTTGAGAACTCACGGGGTAGAATTAAACCACGACGTACTCGTAAACACTTTGATTATGAACACAACGATGAACCAGTTATTGACCCAAAACAGCAATACAAAATACATTTTTATTATATATTTATACTTGATGTAGCTATAAATAGCGTGAATGATAGATTTGAACAACTAAAAGAACATAATAACAATTTTTCATTTCTTTACAATATGAAAAAACTAAAAAATCTTACACATGAAGAACTATTAAAACATTGCAAAGACTTACAAATTCTTCTTACCGGTGGTGATTCAACAGATATCAATGGAATTGAAATGGCCCAAGAATTAAAGTCAGTATCAACTATGGTTGATGATAACTTAACACCTTATGAACTCTTAACATTTGTGATAAATGCAGGTGACTTTGCACCAAACCTATCCATTGCCTTACGAATTTTGCTAACATTACCAGTATCAGTGGCAACTGGTGAAAGAAGTTTTTCGAAATTGAAACTTATTAAAACACACTTACGCTCAACAATGAAAAACGAACGACTTTGTGGTCTAGCCATGATCTCAATTGAACACGAAGTTGGTCAAGAATTAACAGAGAAAAAGTTAGTCGACGATTTTGCAAAGTTAAAAGCAAGAAAACATTCATGAATTATGATTTATTGTTGTATAAATTATATATTAATTGTAAATATTAACTACATTTATTTTTATAAATATAAATAACAAACTTTTGTGAAAAAAATATTAAGTGTAACAATGTAAAATGTAAATAAATAAATTGATTATTTATTTCACTGTTTGAACTAATACAATATTCTCTTACAATATAGCCCAGTTTATAATTCATTTTGTTAATTTTGTATAAATAATACTATGTACTAATTGTGTGGCCAAAAGTATTGAAAGGGGCGGCATTTTATTAACTGCACAGGGCGGCAAAATATTTAGCGCCGGCCCTGGATAATCTGGTTATAAATTAGACAAGGCTGAAATTTATCTTTATGTCACACCAACCTATTAGCTGATTTTATTTCATACAACTTTAATTGGAGTATTCTCTTATCAAGCAATAATATTAAATTGGTGGTGTATGTGGGCGATTATTTTCCCTCAATTTTAATATTTATTTATTTTATTAATACATAATTTTTGTTTTTTTAAAAAAATACATTTTTTTAAAGGTAATTTTTAAATATTTTCAAGGAATTTAAATTTGAGTCCTAATAATTACATAGGCAATCGTCAACACGTCAAGATTTTTTTGTTCAACCAACTGCTACGATTAAGGACTTATTTAAATAATCACGATTATTAAGCACTCCTAAATGTTAATTAGCAATATAATATAATATGTTATATGTACCTTTAAGCAGTAAATCGCTCCTCTTTACTTTAATTAATAAACTGAAAGTTAAGGTTATCTTAGAAATATTTAAAGTCCTTAAGGGGAAGGGGCTTTAGCCTTCATCCCCCCTTGTATCCACGTCTAAGTCTAAGTGTATTTTAAGATATTATTGCTATTAATATAATTAATTTTACTATTAATAATAATACGGTAGGTTGAATTAATTTTTGGAGAAAATATTGCATTTGAAAATGTCATTGAGTATATAAAATATAATAATATAGGTACTTTATAAGTTTCAAGCACCCACGAAAAAATTTTTTTTTGAATTACAACAAAATAATTAACATCGTTATTCTTCATTTAAATATCTAATTTCGTCCAAATTCGAACTTAAAATGTCTATAAAAATCAACACGTACCTATTTTATCTATTTTTTAGATTTATTGGTTACAACATAAACTACTTAAGAGAAACCTTGTTTTAAAATTTCTATCTTTAAATGTAAGAATCGAACATTTTATACATTTTTAACTACAAAATAATTTGGAAACATACAAGATTTTTATGAACTTTTGTCAAAATTTGAACTTTAAATGCTTATAAAAAAAAACGTGCCATGAGTGAAAATTAGTTTTCAACACTGAAAGTGGTTTCTGGTAGCAAATCGGATCTAGTTAGTACTTTGGGTGATAAAGAGTAAACAATTCTCATTATTCTTCAAAATAAATGAAAAAAAACGGGAAGTTTTACGCAAAACATGCAGTATTTGACAAAATTAAAATTGTTGTTTTGGTATAACTTAAAAATGAATAACTTTAGATATTTGAAATTTTTATTAAATATTAATATAAGCGTTTTCTATATATGATATAATTTTAAAAATATTTTGACTTTTTTTTAACGATTTTAAATTATTTTTAGTTTTTTTTTCTACAAATATTGATAATATTTTTTTCGCAGACTCAAAAAATTTGAAAATTTAACACAAGGTTCCTGATAAGTTATATTATATCCATTACCTATATCATAATTCAGTTTTAAAGACAAATAAATAAAATTATATATTTACAAAAGTTCAAAAAACAAATGCAATCAATACATAAATTAGATAGTACAGAAATAATCAAATATAAATAAATTCAACGTTCTGCAGTAGGTGTGGAGTATAAATCTAGTAATATAAGCATTAAGCATGCAAGTCGTGAAGAATAATCATATAATACATCATTCTGTAGGTAGCTGATATGATAAGTGCGAAATAATGTAGTCATCGAGTGTATTGACCTGGGAAAGTATCTGGTAAGTCATCTGCAGTGCATTCTATTTATTTCGCTCCGAATTTCCGATTCCCCGTATAACTTTTTTACCAGTTTGTATAAGAAATAAAAAGTCTTTTTTTTAAAGATCTTTAGTGAACTAAATTTTGTAGCTCTGGCTGCATCATATTTCAATAACAATCTTGGTTTAAACCTACCCGGAAACATACTTTTAATGTATTAATATTATTATTATACAGTTTTATAACTTATTAGTTTGATAAAATAACGACTGAGATTATTTTTTAATTCATTTAAATCTGACGCCTGCTTTATTGAATCATAAAACAAATGTTATCCGCAAAGTAGATTATACCTATTACTTATCATTTCGTACATGTGTAGGTATTTAAGGTATTTTATAATATTATGTTGTATACTTACACGATACTATAATATTATTATACTAATACACGTGTTTTTGTGTAACCCGTGCAAACAAATCGTGTGGAAAAGTGTAAATTGTGCTTTCAGATGTTTGTTTTTTATATTTACAAAAATTAATAAATCCTAACATATGTAGTATCATTAATACTGCTAGTACTGAACACTAATAAAATAACAATTTGTATGATATAAAAAAAAGCTTGGATTGTTTTACATTTATTTGTTTTTACCTACCTGTAGGCTGCAGTAATCGTAAAATATTTAGTGATTACCAATCGTACTTATTATATTATAGTAATGCTATGTAGTACAAAATGTCTATACTATAATTGTGTAATCAATGATTTTCAAGGAAGAAATTGAAGCGTATCGACACGTATCGAATTTTTCTTCTTGAAAATCTTGAATGGTAGGTTCCTATGTCAAAAAGTTGTATCAATTTTATCATGCATAGGATTCTATTATTGGAATTTCGAAATCCTATTATTTTTAGGCGATTAAATATTTGTGTACAATTTCAACAATCCCGCCCTAGGAATACATAGAACATCGACAAATTCTGATTTGTGCAACTCAATATTATATTATTGTGTTATGCGCATTAATGCATGTAATATATGAATTAATATTGACGTAGTTAGAAAAAATTAACTGACGTGTAAAAGATTATAGTATGAAATATTTATGTAATAACTAATAAATAATAATATGTAACTGAAATAAACCACATGTGTTCGAAACGCTGTATGGAGCTATATCGTAGGTCACAGTAATTATTAATTAGGTATACCTTTTACTCGTTTACAAAATATTAAAATTAATGATGGGGATAAATTTCAATTATTATTTTCCTAATTATTACAACAAAACAGCCCATTCCGATGAAACGGGTTTTTCGTAATCTACAAAGTACTGTTATTTTTGATAGTGTTCGAACATTTCCAAAAAATCTACAATTCCGAAAATGACCAGCTTAATACTATTTGTATAAAATGATTAATACAATAAATTCCTGTATGTGTACAAATTTCAGATTAGGCCGTACCGGCCGTATCCTATAATATTTAGCCACGTACGAAATTTAGAGAGCATTCCGATTTCCGTAATATTGATATGACAATATTTTTATTCAATGCTGATCCAATAAATGATTATTAATTATAATCAATATATTTGAACGCTCCATTAGGAATTTAAAATAAAATGTTTACGGAATACAACAAACAAAATACAAATCAATGACAGTCAAAAGAACACAACTATATTATACACCTATATATAAGTATATTAGTATAATTATATTGATACTATCTACACGATTAGGTAACCAGAACACAAATCCTACTTAAAATGATTACGAAGACTAATTCTAATTTATAGCTGTAACTTAATAGGTATTAAGTGATACCTATACGCAAATTCATAAGTTGAGTATTCTATAGGCAATAAAAGCTTTCAAATTAAAAAAAAATTTCGTCTTTTGGAGCGGAAAAATTGTTTTACGCAGGGTAACATTTCTAGGCCAGATATTGTAATTAGACAATTTCCTCCCAGACATTACCTCTCAATGACTTTTGGTGGAGTAGGAGTGTGCGACATAATATTCCGCAAGTGTATTTTTAAGGTGGACATGTCTCTGTCATATTTAAAAATAATGTATTTGAATATCATATTGTTATTTTAGATTCTGATAGCAACAATGAATGTATTGATTTTACAATGTTTAATTTATGTTTACATGTGACAAATTAGACAAGACATAGACAAAATGCCTCGATCTTCAACATCGAGGGTGGTTTTTATAATATCCAATTTGATCTAGTTGGCACTTTAAGGAGGTCAAAAATGAAAATTCTAAGTAAAACAAAAATAAATAGAAAAATGGTAATTTTTACACAAAGTCAGTTTTTAACAAAAGAAATTTAATTTCAAAGCTATTGATAAATAAGTACATTTCTTTTATATACTCGCTTTCTTAAGCAACTTCAAAATCACCTCAGTTTATGGCCTTATAAAGAATCTTTCCATTCTAACACTGCCTTCACAGGAAATTCTCGGCGCAGTTTAAAAAGGAAGTGTTGTCAGTTTATCACAACCTGTTACAAATATAATAATATTCAAACATATAACAAAATAAATTCGAAATTAAAATATATATACGTATAATTAAGGTAAATACCTCTAAAGGGTGACTCTTTCTTAATCAAGCCTTTTTTTATGTTTATATCTACTGTTAGTATATTATTAGCTTATGGTACATATTTTGTATAAATTGTTTATTTCAAATAATATTAACAAAAAAAAAAAAAAAATGTTGATGAAATTAGTTGGCTAAATGAATAATAACGATTTTAGTTATTTTGTTATAATAATTCATAAACATTATTCGTGGCCTGTGGGTACTTGAAAATTTAACATAATTTGTTATCATATTTTACACAATGTCTATACACAACTATACACAATGTCATTTTCAAAATGTTAAAATTAATTATAAGATATTGCCTATTATCTATTCAGTATCCACACTATTCTATGGTCAGTCTGTAGGAAATTGACTTCAAGTCAATAACAATAATAAGTATATGATGATCAATATATACATAAATAAATACTATATTATAATAAATGCATTTTTCGGCAAAAACTAATTCAACCACGGTATGCAATACCGTAATTAATAATAGTAAAAAAAAAAAAAAAAATACTATATCAATATAAATACATAATGAAATATACTTAGAAATGTAGTTCGATATACTATTCCCGGTCAGAATCGTTTTAATACGCAATACCTGTATGTTTCAAATCATTAAAATTTGAATTCAGATTTAACACATCCATTACACATCGAGGTACACTCGACACCTACAACTGTACAGCAAAGTGGTTATCCACTTGCCCCCTTTTTAATTTCAATGTGTAGTAAAATAAAACAATACATTTCAAAATATTTCGATGAATATGATAATATAGATAAATGGCGAATGCATAAATAAAAAAATAAAATATTCATCTTTAAAACAATAATATTTGTAGGATTATGTAGGTACCTTTCATAAAACAAGAAGAAAATATTGGTTGTCATTTATTTTGTTCTATGTTATTACTTCACATTATAACAGAAAAAAAATTGTTTCATACTAAATACATTTTTTTTTTTTTTAAATATGGTGTCCGGTTAATGTACTACACTGAATAGCCGAATAGTCGAGAGGAAAAATGTCTGGAGGGAAATTGTCTTGCAGTCTAGACTCTAGATACTGATCATGGGTTATATTTTGGCGATGGAATTATTGCGGAAAGGTAATTTTTAAATATCAAGTGAAATATAAACTTCGAGCTACATATACATTGTAATGTAGTATAATAGTTTGTAAAACAGAAATAAGTCGAGTGAACGAGGTAACTAAAGGAATGTAGTTAGTGGTTGGACCCAAATAGAAGTTTTAGTCCACCACCCCCTCCGTTTGGGCCTCAATATTTAAACAAGTCCTTGCAAAAAAAAAAAAAAAAACTTTTGCCATGCGTTAAATACATCAATGTGTATAATCATTAGATAAATTGTATAATATTAGGTAAATTAATATTATTATGTATCGGTTAATCTGGTTTTTGCAGAAACAGTTTTAGCGACACACGCGTACACGATGACATTGCGACGACACAAAATATTATTGGTTATTTTTCTTTGTACAAGGATAATTAACATACTCACATAAGATTGACGACGAGTTCACGTCACAATGCAGGTTCAGAGATCCAGCTATACCAATTGCTAAGCATGGAAAGGTAATAGGATAAATGAATAATGATAATTGATAATATTTTAAAAGCATTCGTTTCTTAATACAGGCGTATACCTCTAAATTGACAAAATATCAGATACCCATGCATACCGTAAAAGTGTAGAATTAAAAAATGTACGCTTACTTATTTAATATTTTATTATTTACATTTGATCTTTGATAGTTATATTTTATTGACGATGCCCCTCCCCGCTTTCGACCCTGTAACTCATTTTCAACCTTTCACAGAATTCTCCGTGACTACTTAACTCTAGTGGCGCCCAAAAAGAGGGGTACGGGGAGCAATGCCCACACCGCTCATTTTGATCTTCGATTTTCCAGGACTCCAGCACCCGTAACTAGGTACTAAACCTTATATTTACGCTCTTGAAGTGGCGAAGTACTTTTATTTTATAGTGTCGTGTTCGGAGATTTTATATTTAGCTGTATCTACATAATACGGAACGGCAGCTACGGCGGCGGTAGATAAATTTGATTATTTGCCATTTTTTTTTTTTTTTTTGAAATGTACGCGACGACGACCAGACACCAACAAACGGCTCATTAAACGATTCATTTATTATTATTTGCCGAATAAAACGCCACGGTCAAGCACAGAGCGCTAGTGTTTTGAAGACATTAACGGGGGCCACTAATCAGTATTATATTATTATTAACGTTATAGTAGGCGCGTTACAAACACAGAATTCCATTTAAGGGGATCGCGGTCGGTAAATTGCTGTCCTCGTTTAGATGCATGCAAATGTAATGTAAAATAATATTATAGGTACAGAAATTTAAACATATCTAATACGATATACCGATTACCGATCTATTTATGATTATGCGATAAGAGTTCTGAAAAAGTGAAAACGTTTCGTCGTGTAGAGTTCGTTAATTTAAATTAGTCGCCAGTCGCGACTCGTGGAATCAATTAAATATAACGCAATATAACATAATATTATGTTCTAATTTTTACAATTCACTTTGACACGACTTTTATAGGTAGGTGCTAATGAAATCGAAAATGTATTTATGCTGATTTCAAGAGTATATTTCAAATTTGTTTTCACAATATTTTCATAGCATCAGCGTTTGATCGATCAATCGGTAGGTTGGAAATATAACGTCAAAAACTCAAACATAAATAATAATATTATAAGACTGATGGTGACATCTTACAGTAACGACAATAATTGACGTCTTCGGGTGTCAAGTCAATTTCGCGGTGGAGCGGATACATTTTATATTTGCTAAAAAGACTTAAAAAATGTATTCGTAGTGACAAAAATATGGAACATCACAGTTTGTGTGTGTATGGGGGGGGGGGGGGTTATCGAATAGGTTAGGTTAGGTCGCCCACTAGAGGAACGCCCCTGGTTCAGATATCAATAATAATTAAAAATAATTATGTACAACCCAGTTGAGAAATTTAGTACTTAGATCATATTTTTTCCTATTCTGTCTAAAAATAACGTGTCGTGGTGCATGAGATTCACCCTTCTTTAAACACACACAGAAAAATAATATTGAAAAAAAATAATGTTATGATATCTTATGTTACAATACATTAGAGCTTAAAACTGAGGGCCATAACGGAATCTTTGCAGTTAGCTACTACTATAAAATATCGAGGGGTTGATTGCCCCCCTCATGTATGTTTATGCTTAACTTGATACAAGTAAGCGATGAAATAAATTTATTAAATATGGTATATTATAAATTCAAATTTATCCGAAATGTGATATTTTATTATATATTATATAATATTAGTTATTATAATCACAGTAAATATTATAAGTAACTTATAAATAATTAATATATTCGATTACATAGGTAAAATGCATCATGTTGTATTTAACGAGTGTACAAATACAATGTCACTTATGATTGCAGTTGAAAAGGAAATTTTTTGAGCAGAAATAGAGTATAATATATATATATAAAATAATACAATTCATAAAATAATAAAAATAACAATAATAATACAAATAAAAATAACTATCACATTATATATAAAGTTTTACTATTTATTAAGATAAATAGTAAATAGGTACTGTAATTTAAAAATCGCAAGAAAATAGAATGTTGCAGATTAAGAATTATAAAATTGTGCCAAAAAACTAACACAATAATAAATTGTTGTTTCTAATTGAATCACAGTCAACGACTGTATTCATATGTAACAACAAGAGTATAAATTAAATTATTTGTCATCATGGTGTTATCCAATTAGTAATTTACAAAATTAATTGAAAATAAAATGTATTATATTTTAATTAAATTGAATAGGCACATTTTTAATTTAAAAGAAATTAACCATGCAGATTTCTGTCTGTTTAGATAAAATACTTATGTTGAACTCTAAATAGTTAAACAACTTAGAAAGCGTAGTTGAATAATGAATTAACTGATAAGTATAAATTCACTGATTTTAAACAACAAATTGAATCTTACAATCAACAATATTTTTGAATTTATTAAAGTGGGGGGGAGAGATACTTTAATGTGATCACATTGATGTTTTAAGAAAAGTATATCCTAGTCGATTCAATAAAAAAATTACATTGATTGGGATTAAGTTTCTTGGTTCTAACATAATATTTTAATATGATTGATTTTCTATTATTCGATGATCACATTAAGCAATATCCACTATATTAGCTTACAGGTGTTTAAAATTTCAAATACTCGATAATAGATATGATTAAAAAAATTTAATGAAATAGCAATAACTGTGATATAACAAAGAATATTTTATTTTTGATACTAGATTTATATTGATATTTGATAGATTTGTAGCAATATTAGGTTTCGTTTAAATTACATTTAATTTTTAGGATGAGTTAAATTTATTTAGAAATACTGAAAATGAATATACAATAAAATGTATCAATACTTTTATTGTTCCAAAGTATTATTGTTAATAACATAATGTGCATGGTATAGGCAAGTTAAAAAATATCACTTAAAATTTTAAAACTATCATCACAGTTGATGTAATCTAAACTAGGAGATTCTAAGAAGTTTAAAATTAAATATATTTTAAAACTTTTTGTACAGTAATTTCTATTTAAATAATTTGTGAATAAAACATAATATGGTATGTTTTAGAAAAGATTTATATCAAATTAAAACTTCTATCAATTTAAATAAAGGTATGTACTATGCATATTAATGTTAAGTTATTCTGGATAATGAAAAGTATACATGTGTAAGCTATTTAAAAATAGACCTAGGACATAACTATATGAATTTGTTAATCATTAATAGACATTTTAAATAAACTAAATTATCAATGAAAATATTGAGATAAGAAATAAACAGAAATGTTTATTCACATATTGATTGGACAGTTGGTAGTATGCTTTTAAAAGATAGGCTATATAATTATAACTTTTTATAATTTATGGGGCATACGCTCTAGGTCTATAATTGTCAATGTCAAATATAGATAGATTTAAAATAATTTAACTAACCTAAATAAAAATTTAATCATACAATAATACAAAAAATAAAATAAATAAAATATAAAATGGTTTAACTGAATAAATTCAGAAGAAATGGTAGAGTAAACGAGTATATAATTCAGTGTTAAACATCCTGAATAACAGGGGTATTTTTCTCATCTTCTAGATCTTGAGTTGTAGTTAGGTTACTCCACCAATTGGTTACTGCACCCCTAGCTTGTGAAATAGCACCTCCTATTCCAAATAAATACTATGTTATTATTACAAGCAAAGATGATTAATATTATTTATTACACATACCAACAACTTTACCCGTGGATGCAACTGCTCTACTTGTATTTTGGACTGCTTGATTTAATTTTCGACCACTTCTACTGCTCTGCATTGTGCTATTAAACATAATACAATACAACTTGCTTTGATTATAATTTATTTTTATGTCTTAGTTGATATATATTAAACCTAATTTAATATTAATTTAACTAATTTATTTAAGTTAATTAGCTTGCAGATAATATATTGTTTCTCTCAATCTTAATTTTATTTTCAATGGTTATTAATAGAGCTAGAACTTTTATGCATTTGTATATTTTTTCTGGTCAACTTTATTGTATGCTTAATAAATACTAACACAATACATTTCACAATGCTTGTGATTAAATACTCAAAGTTTTTAATACATATTTTCAATTTCGATATCTTTAGGTTTAAACAACAAATTTTTGATTCTAAAATTATATTTAAGTTTTTAGTGCATATTTTGATAGTGCATTAAAAAGCAAGCACTTTAAATATTTTTCACAAATCAAGGTCAACAATTATATTAAACTAATCATAATTTTGAATGAAAAATATGATCTGTATTGGCTGTATTTTTTTGTTTTTATACATTTAGGTACACAGACAACCTAACAAAGTAAAATAATTAAAATATTAAAAAAAAAAAACTGTATTTTTTGGTGTAATATGGGCCAGTAATTTTTTTTTTTTTGGGGGGGGGGGCAAAAAAGTGCTATAAAAATGCTTTAGTTATTAATAACTATTAACTTGTAAATACAAATTATAAATATAATAAATATTATTGTTTACAATAATATTCATACATACAATTGAAAAAAATAAGTTGTTTAATATAATGTTTTTGTACTTAAAATTGACCTATTGCCTAATAATTTATTTTCTATTTAATTTTTGTTCACCTTAATTCAATAGAAATGAAAAAGGATATCTGATAATTTCATTTATCCTTTTATAATCTCTATTTACAGCTTACCTTTTTCCACCCTTTCCCTTTAGCCGCCCTCTAACTTAATCTTACACTATCAAAATTTAAAAACTGTTAACAGACAGACATTTATGGTTAACAGTTTGGAAAATCTTCATAAATTATTAATACAAAACTAATTTGAAAACTTTAAAGATAATAATAATTTAAAGTTTAAAACTGTTATTATTTTAATTGAATTACTTGATTAGTGATTACTAAGACCCATGTTACAACTAACTAAATAAGAACTCAAATTAGTGTATACTCAGATAATTATTTATACAAGATGATTATTTTATAGAAAAACACTGAATATTACAAAAACTATTAACGTTTTTAAATATATTTATTTTGAATTGTTACAAAATAACACTTTTAAATAGTTACTTATATTTTTTATTTTAATTATAATAATTTTTTGAAGTTTTTTATTGTCAGGTATGACATATCTTAGATGATTATACTCTGTTCCACAAAAACAAAAACCTAGTCAGCTCTGAGCACCCTTGACTAAATTTGAACGTATGGAAGGGTAACAATGGCATGGTCAGTTGACGGCATGCACAGATCCTGCATGATTTCTTACGGGACAGAGTATAGATAAGTGTAGTACTGGACAAACTTTACAGAATAACCCTAATCCCTATGCAACTTAACTTGAAATACTTTAAACAATATTTTGATTTGGAATAAGAAATTAAAAAGGTGTGTTGTCCTTATTATTCAATATATAGTAAAACAGATAAAAATGGTGAACAATTTATTTTGAAACAACTCAAATTTATGTAAAAAAATGTTTTCAAAAACGCTTATAATTTTAGAATTAATGATAAATGTTTTTCGATAAAAGAACCAATCAATATATATATTTGAAAATTTAGTTTGTATTACACAATTTACGTACTGTGATATTCTTAGTTTCATATCAGCTACAGACAATTGACCAGCAAATGGATGACAAGGTTCAAGTGCCATAATTGCTTGGTGCTCTTGGCCTAACCAAATTTGGTAATTTTTCGTTTGTTGCCAAGCGGATATGAAAGCTGGATTGAAGTGGTTTAATTCAGGTGCTCCTTCTATTATAATTATTAAATAAATTATATATTATAATTGTTACAGTAAGGTGTTTATAAATTACATCAAAACTAGTTATTAGAAAAAAAGAATATAATAATTATAAAATTTATACTGACCACTTAATAGTGAAGTTCTTAATAAAGACAACAAATAAGCTTTAAATTGTGCTCTTATCCATTCATCCCCACCTTCCCATCCAACTCCATCCAGAAATACATCTTCTTTTTCTGGCTGGACGACATGTCTAACTAGATAATCAGCAAAACGAAGGTCTTCTGTAGTTAAATGTAAATGTCGTTTAAGCTCAATATTTTCTATTTCTATTTTTCCTTCATCAATCTAAAATAAAATTGTTTTATAAATATATATATATATTATTGCTCAACCTAAATAATAAAACACTTAACCTCAACAATTACATCAGTTAAATTCTTCTTTTGTTTGAACAATATATTTGATGCCCCGATTACATATCCTCGAACATTCGGATCTGTTAAAATGTCCATGTATGACAGACAAGAATATGGCTGACATAAATTACCCTAAAATATTAATAATTTAAAATTTTTTTTTTTATAGAAAATATTAATTATTTATACAAACATTATCAAAAATAGACATAGGAACTCCACAATCTTCAGAATTAATTTGGGCGATACTAATCATATTATACTGCATAGCAGCTTCATCCAACGAATCAATACTAGGATCTCTAGGAATGTTTGAAACAAAGGTATTGATAGGAACTATGTCTTCATCAACAACTTCATTTGATTTTTGGCAAACTATACTGTTATCATTATCTTCTGTTTCCGTACTTACATTTGGAACAATAACTTCATATTTGTTTTCAGTAGAGGGTTGGGTAGCACTAGTATGGCTAAGAAAAATCATACAATTTGTAATAACTGTCAATTTTAAGAGTGATTATAAATATTTAGTTACTTAATATTAACAGATTTATTGAGTCCATTTTCAATAAGTCCAGGATGGAGTGATAATAAGGTCAATATTGTAGAACATAGTGGACGAACAGGAGAGTAGAAAAATAGTACTTTGTTTTCTAACAACATCAATTTAAATAACAATAATATTTTATGTCTAAACCTTGTCACTAGTTCAACTGCAGATAGACCTGTAAAAAAATGATAATATGGCTTAATAATTGGTTTATAAAAGACAACAAACAAATACAAACCAACAAATAGATGAGGACTGGTGCTAATATTGTCTATACTAGACAAACAGGCATTGAGGTGGTGATAAGTGTCATGTAAGAGTGATATTTTACTAAAATCACCTTCCTCAAAATATGCATGTGTAATTAGAGACATTTTAACTTGAATATGCCCATATAAGGGTAATGTACTAAGTACACATACTGATTTTTGGATTGTACTTCTAGTCATATCAGGAGTTCGGTTAATAATTTTCTTTAAAAATAAAAATTACTTTAAGCAACTCAATAGTCAACATTTTTTAGTCATTTACTTCTAATGGTATTTGTCTATAACACGAAATTCCATAAATTGTTTTATTCGGATCTTGTTGGCTTGGCAGATGAAAGTATGCAGTATCTTCATCAAAGTTGTGCGATCCATCAGGTAATGCTAAATACGGCAAATGCTTCCAAGCTGCTGGACATTCAGTAGAGACACCAGTGGTGTCTTCAATAAATGGTGGATAAGCATATTCTACCTAAACATAAAAACAAACTACCAAATAACTGATTGGTTTTTAAACAAATTAAAAAATGTATTTGTTTCGTTTGTTTAACCTATATGCATATTATATACATATAAAACTACCCAAATTTATTTGAAATGTGTGATTATTTTATTTTGACAAAAGCTAACATCTTTTAAAATTAATAAAATTGTTTATTAGAAAATATTAACAGGATATCATTCTAAACATTGTACAAATTAAATGCAAAATATGCTAACTTCACATTGTTTTTATTTAGTTGTATACATATTGTTCAAATAAAACGGCATACGGATGAAGCTACATTTGAATTGTATGTCAATATTATTGGCACATACTGTTTGACAAATATATTTGATAAAACTATGAAACAAGTGGGTAGTGTTTGAAACATACCTGACATCCTTTTTTATGATGGAACCCTACCACCAAAACATGTAGAATTGGATTTTCTGTCATGGCGATGAGCGTAGTACAATAGTATTAGTAGTTTGCAAGTGTAAACATATTGACCACGGTGTGTGCATATGACGTACCTATTTGATTAATTAATTTACAACTTTTTGGACTTAATAGTTATTTATATAGGAATGGCAACGTCCTATATAATATAGATTACGGTTATTGGTTTTTTGTGATCTATTTTACTCCTCTTTTGATTTGAACGTAGTAACGACTAAAGACGGCCGAGCAGTCATCACCAACGCGAATGATGTACAGACTACTGACGTCTGTTTTTACTCAACGTCGGCCCACCGACAACACGTACGAAAATTTGTTTTCGTAATACTGCGAGTCTGCGAATTTTTGTGTTTACTCGTCGATCGATGATAACAATTATTATTATTATTATTATTGTCACTGAATGAGCAAAACGGTATTATCGATTTGATAAGAGCGTATTGATAACAAAAGAAAAAACCGTACGTACTGCATAGACGCATAGTAAATAAAATGTGGGTTTCCGCGCACGCGCTTGGCACTTACCGCCGTTGAAGCCCGTAGATGGTTAATGGTCATAGGACTGTAATAGGAACCCAATCAGGGTGTAAAAGACAAAAAATGAAAAAAAAAAATACTGTTTGTCTCTTGAATATTTTGAGCGTCCCACTCGTGTAAGCACTAATACACCAAACTTCTATAACTTTAATTTCTCAAAACTTTTAATTTTATTACATTGTCGTAACCGATGAGCGATAGTGTATACCAACCTAGTATCTACTACTAATTTTTAAATGTAAGTACACCGTATTATTAAACATTTTAAATCGTGGGAATTTCTCATTTTTGTCACCAATTTTTTAAATTTAAACTCACAAAACTAGCACTTATTTGCCCCACATTTAAACTGTATAATGATGACATGTACAACAAAATATTTAATCAAAGCAAAAAGTATGTTTTAAAATAAATATAATAGAAATATCAAAATATGAATTATATTTTCTTTAAGACTATTACATAATTACACATCATAAAGGCCGGTGCTTTTTGCTTATTTTTATTTCTTAATTTGTTATTATTTTTATTTTGTGGGCAATTAGGTATTATGTAATTACAATACAAAAATACAATTATATATGCTACAAATTATGCATTTATTTTTGAATACGCACATTATACAATCATAGACTTTAGTATGGAAGACTTTCGCGAAACGAAGGGAAGAACTTGCAAGTTTTAGAGAAAACGTTGACGGCATTACAGGAAGGTCATCTTGTATTATTCGAATTCAATTTAAATCAGTATAGGTTAGGTTTGGAACTTAAAAGTGGTCGTCAAACACTTCGCCGGTCTTGGACGCAGTGTCAGCCACGGACTGTGCTTATGCCGTTCGAAACGGTCCGCGGGTTTGGTACCAAGATTTTGGGTTTAGAGAGCCACCACAACGGGTATTACATCATGTGTGGCGCATTAAGTCACAATCACCTGTACACACTGAACGCGGTGTTTCGTTCTTAGTCTCTCGTATTCTCGACCCGCGGTGTTTTTAATCAAATCCGTTGTGCAACGGACCTGGCTGCGAGGTTTGTCGTGGGATGAACCACTCTCCGCAGACATTCACGATGAAGCGCCTTTTTTTGGATTTCCATCGTTATTGTCTATTATCCATGTCCCTCGACATTTTAGTTCGCGCCGGAGTGCCCGCGTGATGTATATCAGAATTTTGTGACGCCCCGCAAACGTGGCCATGCAGCAGTGATGTATTTACACGGATGGCCCGGCGTACCCGTGGGTGCCTCCGTTTTTTTCATTGGTACCGACACGAAATTAGCACCGACGAAAGCAATGACTATTCGCCGTCTCGAGTTAAATACTGTATGGCCGTTGGCCCAGTGGCTAAGCCGTATCCGCGGCATTTCACCGTTACAACATTATAATATCATTGATATTCGGGATTTGTCGCGGGCTTGATGATCGTGCTGTCTTGGTTAAATGTCCCTCATGACTCATGAGTAGGACCCCGATTTAAATGCATTTAAAACTATACAAATTTGCTTTTAAAAATAGCCATAAATGCCCTTAAAAAATGCATTTTACCACAAAAATGACCTTAAAAATGCCATATATATTTTTTATTTTTTAGATTTTATTTTGGGCATTATTTAACACAATATTAACACAATTAAAATTACGAACATTAAATAAAAACGCACGTAATACGAGCGCGATGCAACACGAACTGACTAATTATTTGTTATTTGATCGAGTACGGGTAACGCTCCGCAGTTAATAATTAAGATAATATCGAATCGAAAAATATAGATTTACAATGTGTATGGAAAAATCCGATAAATCTATTAAACAAAAACAACTTAAATATCAAAAAAATAATTTATCCTTAGATAATATTTTAAATAGGCCAAATTTGTATAGTATATTGAACAAATATACATTAAAAACCAACAAAATGATCCAATAATGCTAAAAATGCTCTAATGGCCGTTTCCACACAGAGACGACTCAGAAATAAAACAAAAACAGAATACAAACTCAACTTTTTTTAGTTTGAAAAAACAAAACATATGTCCATACTGAATAAAAATATGAACAAAATTAAAACATTTTGTTTGTGTTTTGTTTTGTTTTCTCTTGTCTATACCAAACAAGTTTGTTTCGAAATGACATGACTTATTTTTAACGATCAGATACATTAGAATCAATAATTATTATATGATGTAGATTAGTGTATATATTAACCATATAGTGGTCATCAGGATAAGGGTTCGAAAAATCGGATATTTAATTACCACTTTAGTCACGCCAGAAGAGTTGTGGAAAATGTATTCGACATAATGGCTTCAATTTTTCGAGTGTTTCATAAACTTACGATGTTACAGCCAAAATAAGTGGAAAAAGTAGTATTAGCTTGTGTACACTTGCATAATTATTTACGTAAGAGCTGTCATCAAAAAATACATATACTCCACCAGGAGCATTTGATTCAGAATAATTAGATACTGGCACAATAAAAAGAGGAACCTGGAGAAAAGATCAACAAAGTTCTCAATCATTTTTATCAATTTTTTAAATAATACGAAAGTCATCTATTGAAGCTGCATACGTTATAGATGAGTTCAGCGAATATTTCATTTCAGAACAAAGTTAAGTACCATGATAATTAAACTATTTTTAACTAAAACAGATTCATAATAGTAAATTGTGCATTGTTTATTTTTTTTATAATAATTAATAATAATTTTAATGAACGTGTTATTTATCTATACGTATTCTTTATCTTATTTATTTTATATTTTTTTCTTTTCTGAAATAAATATTAATTATTCTACATATTTTTTTTGAAATCACAGATACCTAACTTATAGTTAAAAAGAACATTAAATTTTAATCTGACTTCCTTCAGTTAAATCAGCTTCTTGAGATTTCCTTGGTTTATTCTTATCTTGAAGAAAACTCATCAAGTCATACCCAAATCATTTAGCATGAAAATCTCATCCCGTTCCAGATTTTTTCATTGCCTTATATGCATGTTTCTCCTTGAAGTATTGTGATTACACATTTTTTAATTTTCTATCGATTTCATTGGTATTTGTATTTAATTGTATACCAATTTCTTTTAATGCATTTGCTTTTTTGAATTTATTTTTATAGTTCAAATTAATTACATTCCACAATATGGGCGATTCTCGGTAAAGCTCTATAAGCTTGCACGTGTCATCTACATTATATTATTTTCGTATTCATTGTTATTAAGTTGTATAAAAATTATAAAATATATTATTGAACTGAACTAAACAGTACTGAACAACAAACCAATTGATTTGGTACCAAATGTCTAAATCGCACTATGGCGCTATTCATAGAATCCTGCAATATTATTGACTGTTGAATATTTTTAAAACATTGTCCACACACGTTCGGCAATGTTTCCCAAAATAACAACAAAACAAAAACCTTTTGATGTTTACCGACATCGCTCGGGACATGATTTTGTTTTTAAAAACACTAACAATTTGTTGGAAAAAATATAATTGTTTTAAAAATATTTTGATTTTGTCGAAAAACGGAGAATTTCTGTTTTGTTTTAATTTTGTCGTCTCTGTGTAGATCTGGCATAAAAATAAAAAAATGTCGAAATATGCAAAAAAATGCAAAATAAAATTTGTAGTTTTGAAACACTTGTTGCATGAAACGAATTACGTATTTAGAAAGCATTGTCTAAGATCAACCAAAAAATTATGCACTTTGCATCGAAATCCAGGCCCTGCTCACGAGTCTGTTAAAGTTTATGTCTAATGGGGTGCATCATATTCGTACGTTGTTATCCGACTCGTTGGCAGTACATTGATTCTGTCAACAACTCCGCCGTCACATGGCGTGATGTCGACTGTGTTATTAAAACTTGCTTTGTATACTGGTGTGATCTACAAATAGCATACGACGATCCTTCGGCATGGTATATTGGTACGAGTCCTGTCCGTCGCTCCCTCTGGATGACTTACTCGACCTTGTTAGGTTAGGTGCCGCCCAAGTTGACGACGTTCCCAAGAATGGTTTCGCGTGGATGTTTATCGTCGAATTACAGAGCGTTTCTCCACGATTTCACACTCTACTCCATGAACTACCTGTCGGAGCTCGGGTATCGTCTAAACCAGGGGTTTCCACCCAAAGCCTGCGGGCCACATTCGGCTCGTGATAGGTTTTGATGTGGCCTCTACGTAAATTTCAAAACCAGCAATTACTTATATAATATATTATAAGAAAAAAAAATGATTAAAAATAAAACCTTTTAAATTAATTAATATAAGGTATTCATACCATTTAAGTATGTAGATGTGTTATTGTTATTACAATGATATAGCGATAGCAAATAAATAAAATGCACCTATTATTATAAAAGTTTATGTGGCCCACGATAACTTTTACTCGCTTAATGTGGCCCAGTCTTATCAAAAGGTTGAACACCGTTAGCCGTTAGCGTGACTGTCTCTGTCCATTGACCACGACCGTGTCGGTATGATCCACGTCGGTGGTCGATTGTGTCACTCAATCATCGCGTATGACTGTAAACTTCCCGTACTGTTGGCTAAGGGGTCGCATTTTGTCTTGTTTTTGTGCAGGCGGTGACATGTGTTGACGTGTCATGCCGGCCGGCGAGTTTTAACAGCGCTCATATCGCGCCAGCATTGAGTTGTGTCGTTCCAATCCCCTTTTCACAAAGTTTTAACGAATTGTTTCATTTGCGTTCGGTTAGACGCGATATCATTACGGCCAGTGATGGCAGACTTGCTCAGTGCGCGTTGACTAGGCGGGACAGTTCCAGTTGAGTGAGTTACAGCGTTGCAATTTCGCGTTTTTAAAATGTATAAAGCCGTTTTCGTGCGTTTTTCAATCAAGGCCGTTCACATTAAAATAGTTTTGACCCTGTCTATTGACGCGTTTCTGGTGCGTTTGATCGTTTTGTCACCCGTCGAGGCTTACCGAGCGACGTTTACTCGGATTGCGGCACTAATTGTGTAGGCAACTGCGCTCGCTTATGCACGGCGCAGAGGGTCGGGCAGCTATCCCTAATTTGCGCGCTACGTGTGACTGACATTTTAACCCGCCCAGTTCGGTGGTTTGTGGGAAGCGGCAGTCCGCTCCACCAAGCGACTATTGACATGGGCCATATATTTTTACGTTTTCATTTTGGTGCGTGTCGAAGCTGTACTTAATGCACGCCTTCTTACACTCTTACACTACTGACCTACATGACTTGAAGTGCCCGACTCCGAACAATTGGTCCGAATTGGTCAACTTTTGTTGTTAGCGGTTCTACCCAGGTCAGATCCTATGTCCACTTGTGATAGGTCAAATCGGCGGAAGTTGTTGGACCAGCGCCATCAGGCTTTCTGACGCCGCTAGTCGTCTGAATATTTGATCATCCTTCAGGAAAGGTCCAAGTGAACTGTTTATGTCTCGAACCTCTAAGTAAACGACATGGTCGTAGTTGTCGACAATCAGAGTCTCCTGTTATCATGGCGCGTCGGACGCGTATTAAAAGTGTTACTAGGAACCTGAGGTTGTTTGACCCGTAGTTAAATTGGTGCCATTACTTACCAACTGAACATTGTACCGCTTGACCTGGCGGTTTCAGCGCGTGTCAACTACCCTGCTTTCTCCTTTACTTCCCTTTTATGCGACTGTTACTGACCATTGTGTGACCTTCGATGGGCCGAATGTTGGGACGAGGGAGTATAAATATATAAAAGTTTTTTTTTATTATATTGTATTATCTGTACTATTTTATTTGTTTTGTATTCATAAAACTTATTATACGAACCATAGTATGTCCCTGTTATTTATATGACATTTTTAAAATATATAAAATTTAATTTTTAGTTTACGTCAATAGCCTGACCAGCAGCAACGAGTACACCTGCATGAGCTTCGGATCTCTATCTCTGACGCTGGATTTTTTCTTTTCGGTTCTCTGAACTTCTTGTGAGACACGGCTCACAGGGAGGAGGATGTTCAAAAGCGGTTTAAAGTCCCACCGATTTGTTGATATCCAAAAGCTCTCCAAGTCGTGAGTTAGGCGTGGAATGTTTGCAAGCGTCTTTCCCCCTTACTGCGTCGAGACGCTAGTCGGTTGCCAGAGCCTTTGACCGCCGCGCGCCGTGGGCATTTGTTGTGTCTTTTATTTTTTCTCAAAGGCTGAACCCAGTGGAGCATGTTCTGTTGTGTATACTAATTTTTATTTGCAAATTTTGATTTGGTCTTTGAGATTTTTACTGTGTGTACTGTTGTAAATTGAAATATATAATAACAATCCACTACATCATAATCAATTTGATTTACAGCTAATAGGTGGTGCCTTATAAATATTTAATACAACTATAATATTATATATTATACAGTGTGATCCATTTAACGTAGGACACTCAATATTTCAAAAAGTATTTACGTTTTTGATAATAATTTTATTACATGGTATCAAGTCGTTACAAAACAACATTTTTTCAAAAAAAAAAATAAAAAAATAATTTTTTAATTGTTTTACATTTTTGATTACAACATACAGTTTTAATTTTATAATCCAAAGCAGAATATTTTTTTTTGAATATTTTGATACATAAAAATTGAATTTTTGACGAGTAGTTTTTGAGTTATAAGTATTTGAAGTTTAAATGAGCAGAATACTGGACAAATATTATACGGGGTAACCGCTACCACCCCATACTTCTCTTAAACTTCAAATACTTATAACTCATAAACTACTCGTCCAAAATTCGATTTTTATGTATCAAAATACTCAGAAAAATCTCTGCTTTGGATTATAAAATTAAAACTGTATGTTGAATTCAAAAAGTAAAAATATTAAAAAATAATAAAGTTAAAAAATATTTCCAAAAACGTAAATACTTTTTAAAATAATGAGTGTCGTACATTAAATGAATCACCTGTATAAAGCGCCGGTATCTAAAGGTTATAACACATGCATTATATATTAATATAATACAATAACAAATATTATTTAGGTATAGATACCTTTATACAAGGAGCAACTTCTTCTCCTCCCTACAACACCCATTCAATTTAATAATCAAATATTTATTAAATAGCTAATTTTTACAGTACCTATCTATACCTAAGTACAAGGTACAAATTAATTTATCAATATATAATTATATAAAATAAGAACTTATTAACTATAAATGGAAATATATATGATGGTGTTGATTTAAAAACAGAGTGTGCTAAGCACATCCAAGCGTTCCTGCTTCTTCAAATTTTTCCGATGTGCGTATAATAATTTTACAAATATATATAAAATATTAAGTATGATGTAGCCATTAGTAGATATATTATATAAAACGGACGAGAACCTACATATTGTCGGTATACCATAGGTGCAAGGCGAACACTCTAAATCTGCACTCCTAAATCTGTCTGCCGCTGCAGTAAGTATAATGCCTTTCGGACACAGCGTACAATTAAAACGTATGACGCGGAAATGCGTTGCTATATATATATTATATATTTATTTATTTTACTGCAGGGTCCAAACACCGTAAAGTTTACTACTACTTGTAGTTTATACTTGCGCCGCCAGCGAATGTAAGACCGGACACGGCGCGCGGTCGTCTACACACGTATGATACACACTCTCACACACGACATTTATAAGGATTATAAGGTATGGCGCGCGATAATGGCCGTAAAGTCAGTATCTATGTGTCTCCAGAAATTCAGCGGCGAGTACGATTATACTTATTACTTATTTATATTTTTGTATCCTCCTCCCCCAAGAAGACGATGATTTTCAACCTAATATTTAATGTGTTGGCTGAACATTTAAAATAACCTGAATTATCGTGAATAGTTAGGGCATATAATATGATATTGCAGCAGCAAATATTAATATCCAACTTTATATTATTATGATATTGCCATTATTATAATTTGATGGTTACCCCCCATATGGCCATATAGGCACGCGCAGGCTAGGCTAGGTTAGATTTACATTACCCTAACTTATGGCAGTAGTAACACGGGAAGAAATTTAAGGGTGTTGTAAACTGTAAAGGATTAGCCTCTCAAAATCCTCAAAACCCTTTAAATAAAATATTATTGATAAAACAATATTATTCCATTTAATAATTTCATTATTTAAAAAATTACTAAAAAAATTTGAATACACATATATTATATTAAAATGAAATTTAACCATAAATTGTGGTGGAAATTTAATAAAAAAGATCAGTAAGTGGGTATCACTCTGCTGTACAGTTAGTATAGAGTGGGGTTTTTGTAATGGATGTGTTAAATTTGAATTCAATGATATAAAATCATTGTACACGAAAAACGATTCTGAGCGAAGACGGTCTGTAAGTTGACATAACTTAGTGTATTTTAACATATTATTTCTATTAAAATAATCCATTTTACTATTAATAATAATACAGTAGGTTGAATTAATTTTTGGAAAAAACATTTTATTTAAAAATGCCATTGAGAGAATAAAATATAAAATTATACTTTAAAAGTTTTAAGCATCCATGAAAAATATTTTTAAATTACAACGAAATAATTAACATCGATATTCTTCATTTAAATATCTAATTTCGTTTAAATTTGAACTTAAAATGTCTATAAAAAATTATTTTTTTAATATATTTTTTTGATTTTTTGATTAAACTATAAAAATATTTATGAAAACTCTTGTTTTAAATTTTCAATCCTTAGCTATAAAAACTGATCATTTTAAACATTTTAAACTACAAAACAATTTACAAATGTTCGATAATGAATTTTGGTTAAAATTTGAAGTTTAAATAGTTATGAATAATAATTGTGCTTATATCAATATTTATATAAAAAAAATTTAAAAAAACTTAACATTTTTTAGGTCTTCAATGTGCTCAAAAATTGTCAAAATAATTTTTAAATTTTTTTTAAATTACAACAAAATAAGGAAATTGTTTCCTGAGAAATCGGTAGCTTACGGGTGTATATCCAATATCTAATTTCAAACGCTCATAAAAAATTAGTTTGACATTCCGGTAAAATTTTTTTTTATCAAAAATGAGAAATTTAGGTGAATTGTGTGTTAAAATATGTCAAATTTTAAGTTTAAATAAACATTTTTATAAATTTCTAAATAAAAAAAAAAACTGCAAAATTTCGTTACTTTTACGTATTTTCTCTCGAAATTTCAACTTTAGATGTTTATAAAAAACTATTAGAGACTTACGCTCAACTATTTTTTTAATTTTCACTTACAACAAGTTATGAAGAATCTTGTATTAACATTTCAAGTGTTTTGACCGATTAAAAAAAAATAAAAATAATAAAAATCTGAAAATGTATTATGCCTATAAATAGTATAAAAGAGTGAAAATATATTGAAAAGTTTTTTGTAAATAGAAAATGGTTATATTAAAATTTGGTAAAAATTTCATACATCTAAAGTTATTTTTTTTATTTACGCCTAAAAAACAAAAATGATTTTGTCAAAAACCAGTTTTGCGTAAAAATTTCCGTTTTTCCTGACGCTTTTAAAAACTATTAAAAGATAATTTTAAATTTATCTTAATTTATTTTAATTTTTAAAAATTACCTTTTAAAAGTATTAACTAGATTTACTTTCCCATCAGAAAAGATATTGATGAAGAAAATCGAAGTATTATTTTGACAACTTATCATATATACAGACAAAAAGAAACACATATCATTGTAAAATCAAAACATTCCTCGCTCCATTCAGAATTTAAAATCAAAAAAAAAAAAAAACGAAAATTTATTGTGCTTATAAATAGTTCAAAAAGTCACAATATATCTAAAATTTTATCGTGTATAGGAAATGCTTATATATAATCATTTTGTGAACATATCATATATCTACTGTTATTATTTTAGTGTCAAAATCAATTTTGTGAAAAATTGGCTTCACGTAAAAATTTCCGTTTTCCATTAATTTTTTTATTGTTTTTCCCGATATGTTTGAAAACTTTTGGGAATTCTAGATTCTGAGCGGAATGAGGAATGTTTTGGTTTTATAATGATATATGTTTTTTTTTTGTGTCTGTCATCAGGTTTAAGATCAGTAAAAGTGCTCCTATTTTCTTCATCAGTATCTTTTCTGATAGGAAAGTGTATTTAGTTAGTATAATTAAGTATAATTTTATATTTTATACATTCAATGGCATTTTCAAATATAATGTTTTTTCCAAAAATTAATTCAATCTACTGTATTATTATTTTGATAGCAATAGTATCTTAAAATACACTAATTTATGTAGGCAGTAGGCTAACAGACCGTCTTCGCTCAGAATCGTTTTTCGTATACAGTGATTTATATCATTGAATACAAATTTAATATATTCACGAAAGTGACCCAATCTACGTCTACTGTATAGTGGAGCGGTATCCACTTGACGACCTTTTGGAAATTTTTATTTTTGATTACTCAAATTACCAACTAGATTCACTTTCCTACTGGAAAATATGCTCTTGAAGAAAATCTAAGCACTTTGACTGTCCCAAAACGTGATGAAAATCAAAAAAAAATATAAAAACACACACACACATCATTGTAAAATCAATATATTATTGCTCCTCTTAGAATCTAAAACTCATTTCTGATTGGGTATTATTGCCCTTAGATATGAATACCATATCGAATAATTGATTTTAATTTTTAATCATTCTGTATTATTATCATTGTCAATTACCTTATTATTTATTTAAATGTTCTTATTATTATGTCTATCTTTGTCATTTTTGAAAATTTTACTTCTATGTTATATATTATTATTTATTTTATTTTCGTTTTTGTAAAATAATTTAATGTAACTCTCTATCACCATCACAAGCATATATCGTTTGAAGGTGAATGAGATTTTTTTTTTTTTTGAAACTTTATATTATCTATTGTAATCTTTATTTTATTTTATGTTATTGCTTTTATTTGCTTAGAAAAAAATCATATTATATGTAAGACCTTGTGTGCTAAGATTCAAGAACCTTATTTTTTTAAATTTATTTATTAATTTAAAAATATGTGTTGTTTTGTTTATTTAACACATAATATAGATAATATGTCCAGCAGGTTACAATATTATAATGTTTCATAGAATAAATATGATACATCGCATACACAACTATATAGTGTTTTGTCTTCTTTGCATTAGCTTTGAGACAATATTTTCAAAAGGTTTGAATGTGAAGTTTTGGGTGAAAAGAATGCAATTATTTCTAGGTGAAAAAAAGAAATTACTTCATAAAATCGTCATATTTGGTTTAAAAGAGGTGTTGGTGAAAAAAGGAAAGTCATTATTGGGCAAAAGGTTTATCCGTTTGTACAACCAATGCATAACTCAGGTCGCTGATTATGTTTAAGATTAAGATGTATCTACCTATAAATTAATGTTAGTTGATTTATTCACTTCACCAAATTATCTAGATATTTCTTAAAGGATTAAAAATAAACGCTACATATCTACTATAAAATTGATTTGCATAACATCTTTATATTTATCAAGACTAAAGTCTTCATCATATTATTATACATTTTAATGTGACCGCAGTTATAAGAGTTATCTTGTCCGATCGATGATGTATTTTAAATTGTGCTGTATCGTCAAGACAGAAACGATTTTCGAGTCATGAATAGCTCGTCCAAGTGACGTCATGATATTTTCTGCGGTTTACGTCCCCGGGAATTGTCGGTAATTGTATTTGGATCGAGAAATAAGTTTAAGAAACGTTCAGCAATTTAATGGATTTTAGCCTTTCAAGTAGGTACAAACTGCAGATAAATGAAAACAAAATGGGGAACGGTCAGTTTCAAGTACACTAAAACTACATTTTATGTAAATACTAAACACGTTATTAGATTTTCTTTAATAGATGCGAAAACACTGGGAGCGTATACTCACTTCTTTAGTTTTTTTTTAGCGTATATTCTATAAATGTACCATGATACGTGGGTTAGGCCTAACCTATAAAAATGTTCAGTAACGAAAACAAATATTTTATAACTATTGTCTATATGTAATTACTAACTATCTATTTTTAGATGGTATTTATAGTAGGTAATCAGTAGATATATCAGGTGATTATCAATAAAATATTTTTTGGTATTTGATTTAATGATAAGGTTTTTATCATTATCACCTACTTATGTACGTATGTAAAAGAGGTGGATAGCCATGAATATTTCTAGCAATACATCACTGATATACAGTGTAATATGATCGTTTTAGCGAATGGTTTTAATAAAAAAACTGAAACATCATTTCAACAATAATATTTATTTTATTTATTTATTTTTTTTTTAAGATGTTCCTAGCCTTTGCTATTTTCATCTATTGATAATTACAATGGTACAATTTTTAACAATTTGAACAGATAATTAATTTACATAGAATAAATAGTAAGATAGAAATTACTGTCTATTATATACTGTATATACATTAATGAGCATTAACATTGGTGATAGTTACGCCGAGACGTAGCTGACTATAATTAAGTAACAGTGACTGATATAATAATAATTAATAATATAAAAGTATAATATAATATAGTATAATATATAACAAGTTAGCTTATATATTAGACACTGAGAATAACGTACAGCTAATGATTGAGTATGGTTGTTAAACCAGAAGGTCATGCGGACGTCCACGTTTTAATCTACGTTGAGGCGGATGTACGCGGAGGTTATAGTGAAGTGAGCCAGAAGAGTTTAGAGCCATTTGGATTTGTAACACGGCAGCCCCAGTTAATGTGTTTAGAATTTAAGTCACCGGCAATTATAACTGAGTTATCAAGGCTTATGACTATTTCATAGTCTGCGATAAGCATTTGGTGACTAGGAGGTTGATAAGCACTGACGAATGTTATATACTTATTGTTTATATTAATGGAAACTGCTACGGCTTCAAGGTACGACAGGGCAAATGAAGGCAATTATTTTTGATTTTGTTACGTACTAGTATAGCCACTCCGCCCATATGAGATTTTTTTTTTTAAATTATTCGTTATTTTTCCATTTTGGTATATTTAGGGTTACAGCTTACAGGATAGGCAATTATTATCAAGCTCACATATATATATTTTTTCAATAAATATTTAGGTTATACTATGCGTATAGCTGCATAAGATAAAAGTGTAATATGTGATTATAGTATAATAGTATGTAATTATAATAACAAATAATATATAAGAAAAGATTGTAGTTATTAGAAGTAATACACATATGGAGATAAATACCGTAGAACATGACAAAAATACAAATACTGATTTGTGGTTCGGGTTAATTAAATATAAGTATAAGTAAAAATATTAATATTTATCGATTTGATGGGTTGGGTACAATTTAAGGGGTAGTAAAAGTAATAGATATAATATAGTAGGTACCTACATTGTGAAGTACAGTAAAATATTTCATTTAGACAAAACTTCTTCAAACTTTCGATAGTCCTGTTTCAATCTCAAAGTTGACGCCCTTGCAGTGCTATTGACGCTAAAAGGAGAATAATATGTCCTTAAACACACCGCGTGTACCTACTCTATATAATAACACAAACTGTCTATCCTTTCAGTTCAAGCGTCTCAAATTTCCCCTGAAGCTGGCGTTTGCAGTTTCGATCAACTAAGCCAGCAGAGACAAACTTTAAGACGCATTGCATTTCTCATGGGCAGCACTTGCTAAATATAGTGGTTTTGACGCTTGTCCCCACAGGTCAAAATGTTCACATAATATATTATGCTATAGAAATACCAGAAGTATTAAAAGTTTGAACTACTGAGATAATTATATTTATTTTACAAATTAGACGATGTTATGCTGACATACTATTAACAAATTGTCTGCATAGATTTCAACGTTGAACAAATGTATACTGTAGAAGATATATTTTTAGAAAATATTTACTCGTAAATTCTTTTTATGAGCACTAAAAATGTGTAGAAAATAATAGTACATAAATTATGCAGTAAACCTCCAAATTACACTCAATGAACACTGCCGAATTCAATGATTTATTATTTTGAGCATTCAAATGTATAACAATATAATCACCTATATCATGCGAATTATTATTAGGTTCAACCGAGGTCGTCGGAGCAGGTAGATATTGGATGCATAATGCATATCTGTATGTAGTACGTTTGACTTTAGATTCTATGCTGAGTAAAGTATGTATTGATTTTCCAATGTTGTGTGTTTTTTTGTGTGTCTGTTAATATCTTTTGGGGCAGTAAAAATGGTTCAATTTTCTTCAACAGTATCTATTCTGGTAGGAAAGTGAATCTAGTTGGTACTTTAGGGGAGGAGGGGGAGGGGAAAAAATAAAAAATTTGCAATATTTTCAAACGCGTCGGGAAAAACGAAAACTTAAACGCAAAACTAATTTTTGACAAAATCAATTTTGTTTTTTGATGTATCACAAAAAATAATAATCGTAGATATTTGACATTTTCAAAAATGTTTATATTAGAATTTTCTATACACAGTACAATTTTCAATATATTTTAACTTTTTTTTTTAACTATTTATAAACGTCTAAAGTTAGAATTTTAACAAAATACGTAAAAATCAGGAATATTTTAATATTTTCAATTTTTTTTTTTTTGATTTAGAAATTCATAAAAAAATTTGTGTTTAAACATAAGACTTGAAAATTTAACACAAGATTCCTCATAAGTTTTTCTATCATTTACAAAAAAAAAAAAGTTTACAGGAAAGTTAAACTAATATGACTAATATATCACTCGTGACCTGTAAACTACTGATTTCTCAGGGAACGATTTTCTTATTTTGTTGTTATTCAAAATCTAATAACCGTAGACACTTAACATTTTTACCGAAGGTTGAGATTATCATTTTCTATACACCATACAATTTTAAAAATATTTTGGCTCTTTTTAAGCTAATTGTAGGAAAAAGAAATTTTCGATTTTTTAAAATTGTTTTTCTATAAATATTTATTTAACAATTTTCGTTGGGTTAAATTCTTGTTTTATAGGTACACTATGCCTATAGTTAAATTATATTCTAAGATAGTGTGATATTCCCAACTGTCCATACTAAATTAAAACTTAGGTAATACTATGGAGAACTTTAATTACTCGATTTATAGATGACGGACACCAAAGCAAAAAAAAAAAATTTAAAAATACATTATCAAACCTACATAATATATTATATTCATTGCTTATTCAGGGAAATTATTGGTAGGATATTATTGTACTATATATCCTTTCGTTATTTAAGTTTATACTTTTTTTCACAAGTTTTATAATTAGACGTAATCTGTGCTATTGCTTATACTTGTATTATAGAATCTTTTTATAGTTTTAAGTAAAGTAAATAATTTATGAATTGGAATTTTAACTTAAAGCATCACAATTCACGATTATTCGGTTCATTTAAATTAAATTAAATTGAATTGATCAATAATTTGATTGCTGAATAAATATATATTTAAAATATTTTTCTTCATTAAATACCATTTTTAATCGATTGATATACATTTATTACTGACTTAACATTGATAATATTAGGAACTTACAAAAATAAAATATTATACACAATTGATGATTATATTATATTATAATATAGGTACTAATATTATGTTTATATATAAACATAAATTGCATAAGTCCAAAATAAGTTTATGAAATAATTATTACTAGTAGCCACTTGGTATACCTAGTTGAATAAAAATATGTCCTTCAAACACATAATATTGTATTTCAAATAACTGACTAATTTATAACTGATAAATTTAGAAGAGATTTAATTTAATTTTTTTTTTTATTTTTTACTTAATAATATTAATTGTTAAGTATTGGTTTATATGTATACTGTATAACAGGAATGGGCAACTGGACGTCCGCGTACTTCTTTTATCTGGTCCGTGCTACATTTTTAAATTATTTTATAAAATATTAGAGTTTATCTTTATTAGTTTAGGTTTTTCGTAAAACGTTGATTTTTTTTTTATTTTCATGTTTTGTAATGTTTCAAATTTTAATTTGTAATGACCTTTTATTTGCCTTTTATGGCTTGCTAGATTTTTAAGTTTTAAAAATTGGCGCTCCAGTAACGTTGAGTTGTCCATCCCTGCTGTATAGGTTTAGGTGTATAGCAGTTCTAGAATCTAGAATAAAAAAAAAAAAAAAATAAAAGTCGTCACCGTCCGGTGCATATTATTTGTTAATGTTCTGGAGTAGGAGGTTGAAATACAATTTAATATAACTTCAATGTAGTTAGTACTAGTTGTTACCTTTTATTATATACATATATGATATATTATGTATTGCGCGGGTTGATCCATTTAACATAATACACTCATTATTTCAGGAAATACTAGTGGCATATTTGACTTAGTTTTATTGGGACGGGTGGGTGGATTGCGACACTAAAATTATTATACACAAGACAAACTTATATTCTAACTTATTGATTTTACCATGAAGTGTTTTTATTTTTGTGTCTGATGATTCTTTTTTAGTGTAATTAATAATTCTAAATATTCAATTTCAAAGAAGATTTCTGTTAGCAGATTTAAACTTGCTTTGCCCTAATATCATAGTACCTTTTACACCTGTATAAAAACCAATTATTATTCAAATCATGAGGGGGCATTTGCCTCCTCAAATACGCCATTGGGAAACACTAACGTTTTTAAAAGTATTTCTTTTATATAATTTTATGTCGTTACAAAACTAAATTTTGAAATACAATCATATTTTTAATTTTTTAAGTTTTTACGTTTTTGAAGACAACATTATTTTTAATTTCATGTTCCTGGAATATGATTCGGAGTATTTTGATCTATAAAAATCAAATTTTGGATAAGTAGTTTATTATTTATAACTATAACCTTATACGTATTTAAAGTTTTGATGAGCAGAGTAGTTGACTAACATTTTATGCTGTACCACTCTGTTCTGCACCGCTTAACAAAACTTCAAATTCTTATAACATATAAACTACTTGTTTAAAATTCGATTTTAAAACATCGAAGTACTCTAAATGTTAGAGTCTAAAAAATATTCTGCTTCGGTATAAGAAATTAAAAATCCATGTTGTCATAAAAAAAACAAAAAAGTAAAAACATTATAACGATAAAAAACATATCTTTTTTAACTGTTGTTTTTTAAAGCTTTAAAATTATATAATAAGCGTCCAGATGAAGCAAGTTTTGCCACGCATCAAGGAGCATGAGTGTGACGTCAATAGTCCGTTTTCTGAGGCTTTTTTGCATGCCACGCGGCAAAATTTCCGATTAGCTTCGTACATGTGGTCTACATTAAAGAAAAGCTGCGCGGTTTGTGCGTTCGTCTATATCGCGTTTTTGTGGACGTATTTTCGGCATTAGTACCTATTTATTTTTATACATTTTTTAATATTCAAATTATTTTTAAATCATAATCGAAAAACAAATGCCGCATTGTCTGGACACGTATTGGCCGTCCGGCACAGGCCTGACGAAAGCCGCACGGCTATACCGAAGGTAAAAAATCGTTTCGTCTGGACGCGCCTTGAAAAAATATAGTTCTAAAAACGTTAATAATGAGTGTTGTACATTAAACAGATCACCCGGTAAAGATAATATAAATATAATAATTTGAGTTTTAAACTACAATCAAAGTTTCAGTTTTAATTTTAATTTTTTTTTTTTTAGTAGGTATAAGGAATTATAATTTAAAAATATGGATGGTTACATATTGAAATAAAATTTGCATTATCAACGCATGATTTTCCACTTCTGTTTTCTATATAAATTGTAACACCTATAGAAAGTATCAATATAATAAATATTAAATAAGTATTCATAATATACTATATTAATAATAACTGAAATGTTTTTTCGGTTTAAAAATAATTTATTATTAAAATAAATAATATAATTTTTTTTTCATTGTTTAAAATGTTTATCGTTATTTATAGAATATAATTTAAATGTAAATATACCGAAAACATTATTATCTCCAGCAAAGACAATTTATATAGTTTATATTTTTATAGTTTTTTGAATAGAATTAGCAAATTCATTTTATTAATAATATTATTTTTAAACGATAAGTGTATAATAAATACATAAATTATATTAAATGACGGTAGGTAGCACACTAGCACTTAGTAGGTACAAGTGAAAAGATAGGATACACAAATATAAGTAAAACGAGGAAACAAGTACTCTTTAATTATTGAGATTTTTGTTACATTGAATGTATTATTAATAAGGTTCATTTGTAAAATTAAAACTTTTCATTTTTTACAAGTTTGAACAAAAAAAATAATTGCCGTATTTTTTTAACACTGCAGTTATATTTTATTTACATTTTAATTATTAAATCTACGTTTACATCTTGCATAAGTTTAATAGAAAATAAAATTAATAAAAAAGTTAATTTTTTCCTTGCGAGGTCTGTTATTACTTATTATTATATCAATAAGTTATATTAATTATTAATAATTACTATTTTTTCTTTAATATTTAGTTTCAAAGGAAACTGGATATCTGAGATATGACATTATTAATTTTAGAAAAAATAAATGAAAAATAATGTTGTCAAATAAAATCAAATTACAATTTAAATACTAAGATTCAATACTAAACACATATGTACTAAATATATTTTTTTTATTTTTTAAATAAATGATAAGTACATAATACACATAAAATCATCTTTGTTCTAATAAGCAAACATTGTTAAGACGTATATCACATAGTGCTATTTAATAATTATATAATATATACATTATATAAGTAGTGATTTAGTTAATATATTATGATAAATGTCTTAAATTTTTTAACTTAAATATTACACTCCAAAAGTATTACATAAATTACGAAAATGTAATAAACTCCTATAATTAAAAAATGATCCCACTCTTTAAAATTATATTAAAAATTACCAAAAGTGTAATAATAATTATATTTTTCCTATGTTTTACCTTAGTTAATGCTATTTGGGATGATATTAAATTGGTTACTGTAGTATATGGAAACGCTATTGATTTTTATAACTTTATACAATGTTCTGCAGAAGGAGCTTCTTTTTGTGTTTTAAAAAAGGTATTATGATTTATTTATTTTAATGTGAAATACGCTAAATATAATCCGTAGGCTTTTAGAAAATTTTAAAACATTCATAATAGTATCAAACCTCGAGAACACCGTATAGGTACGGTTAGGGTACGTAGGGTACGGTATAGGTACCTATCAAAATAAATTGTATTTGGGCACTTTTTATTTAAATCAGTATGTTAATTATAGCAGTAATTATAAAACATTTTAGCCGCTTTATGTTTTTTATAGTAAACAATAATAGGTGCTGTAAAAAAAAAATTATGTTTTTATGTATTAATCAGCTATAATTTATTAATATTATTCTTTTGTCATTGTTTTATACTTCAGTAACTTGATTTGTTCGAAATATTCACCTGTATCGAACTCTGTATACATATACTTATAGACTACAATATAAGTTATAAGTTATAACTATAATAATTCTATATAGATTTAACTTAATCATTTCTACATTATATAATATTATCACTACTGTTTAATGTCCAATTAAAATAATGATTTAAGAAATTATAAAGTAGGTAGGTACACGGAAAAATAAAATATAATAAATCACTTGAGATTATTTATAATACAATTTAAAATCGTTCAACTCGATTTTAAACCAATCAATTAAAACGATTAACACTGTAGGATACTAAAAACTGTTCACTGTTTTGAGGGTTGTAATGTTTCTATTAATATGTTGAAATGTGTTTATTTTTCATTGTTGGATTCGTTTTTTCTATTTAATTATATAAAAAGTCAGGTATAAAATTAATTTTTATTGTTTAAAATTCATATTATTTATGATTTTGTAATGTACAGGGAATAGTAGGCATATATACCTTAGTACAGTAGAATTTAGTGAGAGGGAAGGGTAATTGGGGAAATCGCCTCCCGCCCGTTCTCAGAAAAAAATAGTTGTATATTATCTATATAAGTCTTAAGAAAATACTATTTATAAACGACACTAATACGGGATACTATTATATGGGTAAGTACTAAAAGAGTAGAGAATGATTTGTTATTATACATATCATATTTGGCAATATGGCATATTTTTGATTGGTGAAGCCCTCTAACCCCATATTTTCACCTTTAGACTACCACCGTTTACTGCCCTCTTTATATCGGGCTGGATCCGCCTCTGGTGATGTATGATTCAGCACTGGGTCATGAAAATTCTGAATGACGTTGGTACTTGGTAGTGTCTTTGTAGATCTGCAGTAAACGATGCGCGTGCACTTTACTATAATATCAGATTTATTCTGAATTTCTGATAGTCTATTTTTAAATCGACGTTCTGTAATCTGCATCTGATTCACGTATTGAATGCCGTCCTCGCGATGTAAAGAACAGTACAAAATTATATCTTTTAGGTTGACATTTAAAAAAAAATCATCCATCTCCAATCGTAAAATATCTTGGGCTGGCTCTTAACCGCCGTCTTATCTGGGCTCACCACATCCAAGCTAAAAACTCTAATTGTCAATAATAAACACTCAAAATTAAACATTAAATGACTTTTTTATACATCTCTTTTAAAGCTCATTTTGACCTATAGCCTATAGTTATAGGGCAATGTAAAAATTCCCAATTTAAATAAAATATAGAGGTTCCAAAATATTACACTGACAAAAAAATAACAATTCCTATCGTATATCATATGTTCACACGTTACATAAAGACCCACATATGAAAACTATACATAAAGAGGCCAACAGTTACTATAAACGGTTCTACCTACGCCATAACATTCACTCAAATTTATTTATTAAAAATTTAGCTACATTAGCTATCTCTGGAAACCCTCTTGGTCGCTTTAAGCGCAAATGATGTAGATAACAATCCTTAATCCCTCCTCCTCTTAAAAAAAAAAAAGAAAAAAATAATAATAATAAAATAAAAATAAGTAAATAAAACACGAAATTGTCATCAATGGGTGGCTCTTCAATCAAGTTGTTTAAGTTTTTTTTTAGTAGTTTTTTTCTTATATAGCTCATACTCTTATTGTCCCTGTTGGTACGGATTGTGTATTGATAATAAAATTAAAAAAAAAAATTATTGATTCTCGTAAGGCGTTTGTTCACAAAAAAAAAAAAAAAAAAAAATTAGGTGAATAACCTTAAACCTTATATTATGAAAAAAAGGTTAAAGTACTACGGAAAGTCGAGTCCATCCTCCGTCGACGAGACGACAACTATAGCTTATGCCTCAAGCTGTATTAATATTTGTGCGGTGAGGAAGAGGCGCGTTCAATGACAGATGGTCGGCCGTCGTCCGTTGGCGGCACTGTAGCTGTTATCACATCCCCGCTAGTAGAGTCCGCCAGGTGCCGCAGCCGCCACAGTCATGTTTTCGTTTGGCGGTGGCGATCCCGTACGCGAGTGCGCGCGCGTGTGTTTGTGATTGTGTATGTATGTGTGTATGTGTGTATGCGCGCGCGCGCGTGTGTGTGTGTGTGTATATACTCTATATCCCTTATGTCCCTTCCGCTCTTTATCGTAAACAAAATTATCGGGTTTTTTCGCTGTCCCCAAAATTGTACCTGGAACCGAAACAGAGAACGACATTTATCGCACACCGTTTAATCATCGGCCGGCCATCCGTGTGCCCCGCGTATTTGGACTATTGTGTGTCGAGCGCAGACGGCCAAGTGCCGGTAACGTTTCGAACGATACACGAAATCGGAGCTCCGTGCAGAAGGGAACGCCGAGGTAAGAGTTACTCCTTTTAGTACACACCCCGCCAACCCCATCACCACCCGTCACCCACACCCTGTCGTCATTCGTAGGGGCGGCGGTACGAAAAAAAAACCCTTGACTAAACTGTCGACTGGCCGAGGTCGCTATTGATTTTCGCCACTATGCACTTTGACTTAAATTTTCCATTTTTCTTCTCTCGTGTTCAAATCAAGCCCTCGTCGAATTTTCCGAGAAATTCCCGTAAAACCGATATAGTGCACGTCTGGTGAGGACGATAAGACGCGATTTGGATAGTTTGCAGTGATTGCTTGCTTGTGTCAAGATTTTCGACTCGCACCATTCATTAGCCGTTGTACGGTTTTAGAAATACCATTTTTGACCACATCACATTGTTTGGTTGTCATTCGTTTTTGATCCTTTCCATAGACTCAGGAATACATGTTTCCATTTCATATTTATTGATTTAGAATTGCATGAATCCAAGGAAGCACCTAGATACCTGGACTAGGAGCTAAATACGTTTTTGTTTGAACATTTTATATATTATTTATTTATGAATTTTAATGTTTATAACTTAAGTATGTTCTTTTAATTTGGATTTCTAATAGGCTGTTTCTGCATTTATATGTATTAGCATCGATTAAATATATTAAGCTTATTGAATTAATGGCATCGGGTATATCCTTTATTATATTGTATCATGTTTTTAATCATACCTTAAGATGCTGATTTAGTAAATATTATGTGCAGGTACAATATATAGTAGGTTAATATTTAATAAAAATCTTTTAACAAAGTTGACTATTTAATAGTTAAGACTTATACAGTACTTATATCATAAAATAGGCAACAATAATAAAATAAGCAGAAAACAAATAACAAATAGAGTGCATTTCATGTCTTGTTTTTGGTGTGCACATTTTTTATAGAAGTTAATTGCAGAAGGCATTTGATATCTAATATAACCGTCACTATCAATATTTCACAATTCAATAATTATATGTTTTGCGGTGGTACTTATAATTTCAGTAATTTAAATGTTTAAATAATTAATCATGGCATATTCACTGACCTAGTTGATCAACAAAAACTACAATTTTTTTGTAATTGAAATTTTTGATTATCTTCTTCAACTGCTTAATTTAGTTTTATTTTTATTTTAATCATTTTTACAACTATTTAGTATTATGGTGATTAAATTATATTCAATAGGTTAATATGCAATGGTGCTAGGCGTCACTAATGGGTATCGAGGTGTACTTTAATTACTCCAAAAAATACTATAGGTACCTATTAGAAAAAAAACTAACTCAATGAAATTTAAATAAGTATAGCCAAATTACAAACAATAAAGTCTGTATATTTGGTAACTAGTAACGGTTTGAATTACTTTTAATAAGAGTGCAATAAGTGTAAGTACCTGATAAAATAGTTGAAATGAGTACTTGCCCTAATGTGTAGTTCTATACAAAATAATCAGATTTTATTTAAATTTTAAAACATACAATTTGTGTTTATATATTAACAATATTGTAATGGTATATGAAATTAGCTGTATTTGAATATCAAGGTGTTAAGTATAAAATTATGGATAACAAGCAAAGCAAATAAACCAAATATAAATTTTTTTGTAGATTATTATTTTTGATATCTCAGAATTTTGATTCTAGTGATGGTTATGTAATGTTTAAGAGGGGAGGGAGCAGATGAGCCTAGCTCTTCCCTATGGCTTATTAGCCTAACACCTATAAGTTAATCAACTATACTATTTTTTAATAGTTATGTTGTAAAACACGTGACTCATGAAATATTGTAAACACATTTATAGGTTTATTATTTAGGTTTCTGAATTATATTTATTATGATAGGTAATAAATAACTACTTTATTCTTTGTGTTCATAATTTAATCGAGAGTGTGTAACATCATTTTATCTATCACCAATTAGACCCACATGACATGACATTACTGGCGACCTGTGCAACTACTATAAGTGTTTTATATTGTATTGAAAAATGTTGATCCTTTTTAAAACAAAATCCTAGATCTGTCACTGTTTAGATGTATACCCGTATGTATATTTATGTATATATTTTTAACCCAGTTTCTAACTTAAAATTTCATCATATTATTTAATTTAAATATAAATAAGTACATATTTCTTTTAATATTAATTATATATATTTTTTTCAGATGTCTTAAATTACTTTGGTACTGTTTCAGTGTGGTACACTTGTTAACAAAACGATTCTTCATTCGGTAAGCATGAGCTGTGGTTTATACTATAACATTTAACATAACATATATTATTAAATTGAATGAAGGATCCACGATAGTAGACCATACAAATTAAGCATATATTTTTATGTTTATGATTGAGATAAGAACACAACATGCCACTGGTATATTTAAAAATAATGCAAAAGATGTATTTTTAATTTGATGACATGTAATAATATAATGTAAATTTATTAAATGAAAATTCATATCTAATTTTTAATAGCTATAGTTAGTTAATTTTAGTACTTATATGATTGTAAAAAGTATAAGCAGTTTAGTGTTAATTGTGTCTTATTAATTGCAGTAATATTTAAAGATTTTAATAATTTATTCCTAAAATTTAGATACCATTGATGTACAATTGTTTCCCATATAATGTTTCCATTGTTGATCTTCATTTGTATCTGAAACAGTAATATTGCCATGTTAGTAAAATTGATTACATCTATTGGTTGGGCTTACACTATAATAAATAATAATATAATCATTCACATGTTAGATATTTAAATTATTTATGGGGGAGAACATATTTATTACATTTGGCTACACGCTGTGTAGTATATATTTTTTTAAATATTTTGTTCATGAGTGGAATATGCATAGATACTATCTTAAAACTCTTACTGTGCAAGTTTTTAAAACAAACCGATAGAGCGCAGCACAAATTGCACATTTACTATACGAAAATAAAAATAATTTTAATAAATATTTTGACTTTATGTCAGGATATTTGGAATTTAAAATATATATAAATTATTAAAAAAATAAGTCATATATATTTTACTAGCTGTCCTGCCCAGCGTTGCCTGAGCCAAATATTAATTTAAGATTAACCTGAAGTGATTCATATGTATTTAAACCACCTA
>JACXSJ010000110.1:219540-357260 GCA_014851325.1 Pentalonia nigronervosa | reverse complement strand
TATATTTGGTTGGATCTGCGACGAGGCAATTCTGAGTGAACTTTCCAAGTGACTGTCAGTTAACCGAGCTCTAGTTTTCGATTTGACAATTTTCATTCGTGAAAAAATATGTTCACAAGTGTAAGTACTGCCAAAAAGAGACATCATTCTTAATGCGTTGTTTCGAAGATTAGGATATGTCTCTGTGTTAATATATTTCTAATAAAAAACTGAAAGTTCAACATTATTGTACTTTTCTTTTAATACTTTATTGTTTTGTAAATCAATGAAGACTGACCTTGTATATTTTTCATTAACAATGCAAGTTTGTCAATTCGAAGTTGTCCTTGTATCATATCATATTTTGCTGCGTGTTTGGTACCATAATGTCGTTTTAAATTGTACTCTTTCATCACTGCAATCGATTCTTGACAAATCAAACATATTGCCTTTTTTTTAACTTGAATAAAAAAATAGTTATTGGACCATTTTTCTTGAAAAACGCGACTTTCATCCGAGATTTTACGTTTTTTACTGACTGACATATTATACAAATATGACAAAGAAAATTTATGACTTTTCACAAGTATTATATTATTATATTATTATTTCACAGGAGTATTATGCTCATTCCACAATCGATTACGAACTAACAGGCAACAGCCAATATTTATCTCTAGGTAGGTTAGGTCATTTATATCTAGATAGGTAGGTAGGTATAGTAGGTATAATTAAATTTATCTTATCGCATATTTCCGATAGCGATGGCTTAGCCGTTATAATTTTATCGAAATAGAAAATATACATGCTTAATTTCAAATGTGATCGAGGGCCGCATATTATGACAGGGCGGGCCGCGGGTTGAAGACCCCTGTAATATAGGCATCTGCACATGCACAACACCGACAGTAAATCAAACTACCGAAAATGAAAAATATATAAATACAAATGATACACTAATAAGTAATAGATATTAGAGGCAAAAGAAAATAGTATACAAGGAAAAAATTCCTAGTACTTTTCTTCACAATCTGGAAAATGGGAATTTTTACACAAACCCAGTTTTTGGAAAATTCAAGAAACAGTTTTGAATCATTGTTTAACCAATTTTATGCAGTGGGCGTATTTGTATTAGTTTTTTAGGTTGAGAAGGTCGTCAACAATAATATTATACATTAAAGATGTATACCCTTCAATCAATATAATAGTATTATAATATATATTTCTATATAGAACTAATGAATAAAGCCACGAGGAGACCCCCTCCCATAAAAACTCAACTGATTTTATTACTAATTAAAGAAAACATTTTGTGTGACTTACTATTCAAATATTCAATACATACTTGAGGAGGCTTAACCCCTCCTTCCTAATTCCACCCATGGAATAAGATATACTCGATTGGCGGATCAAGCCAGGCACGGGTTCAGAGCACAGTTCTAAGGAGTGGGAGGAGACAACAACATAAATACAATATACATTGATTATAGATACAGTATTGATACAGTATGTATTTTTAATCAATGGAAGTATCCAGTAATAGGCACTCTTATGTCTTGTGGGTTTGGGGATGAGTCCTTAGGCCCCCTTGATCGAGCCACTGCATTCCTCAGATATGAAGTATTAATCACGATTTCAGATATACAAGTAACAAGTTGCACAACAGAGTAATTATTTTGAAACCCAGTGTTTCTCTTAGATTACGGCTTGTGAAAATGGCATCTAGCGCCCAAGCAGAAATTAATATAGTTAAATAATGTATATTTTCATGATTTTTTTTTAATTTAATACATATACGTATAATTAAATAGGTACATTAAGAACACTAGATGTATTCTTCCTTTAGTGTCTTGATAGAAAACAGAATTTAATATTAAATTTAAAAAAGATCAGCAAATGAGTACCGCAGGATCGAGTAAGTCGGACTGTAATAGATGTGTTCAATGCTATAAATTGTATACGAAAAACTATTCTGAGCGAAGACGATCTGTCAGCCTACATAATTAAGTGTACCTATTTTAAGATATTATTGCTATTAAAAAAATTCATTTTATAATTTATTATTATTAATACAGTAAGTAGGTCGAATTAATTTTTACAGAAAACATTGCATCTGAAAAATTAATTAAGTATATAAAATATAATATACTTTAAAAGTTTCATGCACCATCGAAAAAATTTTTAAATTACGACGAAATAAATAACATCGTTTTCTTCATTTAAATATCTAATTTCGTCCAAATTTGAACTTAAAATGTCTATAAAAATCTATTTTTTGATATTTTAATTAAACGTAAACTACTTAGATATAAAAACTGAATATACTATAAATTTTTAATCACAGAACAATTTGCATATGTTCGACAATGATTTTGGTCAAAATTTGAAGTTTAAATGGTGATAAAAAACTGTTAAAGACTTACGCTCAATTTTTTTTTAATTTTCACTTACTAGTTATGTAGAATCTTATTTTAAATTTTTAAGTTTTTTGACCAATTGAAAAAATTTTATCGACATAATAAAAAAAAAAATTAAAATTCCTGAAAATTTATTGTTTATAAAAGTTCAAAAAAAGTCGTATATTGAAAATTTTATGGTGTATGCTTATTTAAGTATTCGGTGAATCTACAGTCGTTATTTCTTTTTTTACACTAAAAATAAAAATCGATTTTGTCAAAAATTTGCTTTGCGAAAAAATTCCAGTTTTTCCTAAATTTTTCCTTTTGTTTTTCCCAATTCGTTTAAAAACTATAAGAAATTTTTTATTTTTGATCCCCCCCTCTAAATTACCAACTAGATTCATTTTCCTATCAAAAAAGATGCTGATGAAGAAAATTGAAGCACTTTTACTGCACTAAAACGTGATGACACACACACAAAAAAAAAAACACACTCAGCATAGTAAAATCAATGCATTCTTCGCTCCGCTCAGAATCTAAAAATGTTATTTAAAATAAAAATAATAAAGGCATTTTATTGGTGAATTATTTTAAACTTTTAGATTATAAAAGCATTTTTTGGGTTTTTTCGAACCATTATATTCCTAGCCCTATAATATTACCTTAATGTTCCTAGTAACAATGCCGTACCCCCTGAATAATCTTTCTGAGTTCAAGCACACAAATCACGATCACACTATTTAGCTAGGCAGGTATTTCTATTAAACATATTATTTTAAAAAAAAATATGCATTATCTAAGTGTTAAGAAATTTTAGTTAAGATCTTAAGTAATAAAAAAAAATTACCATATTGAGATAAAACTCAAAAAAAATACTAAAAAATCTTTGTTTGGAAATTAAAGGGGGAAACAAAAGTTAACCAGAATTTTAACTACAGTAGCACATCAAATACACAATGAGAATTTATTAATTTGTTTTTAATTTATTTTATTTAACCTTTTGTACTAACTATCTATTCTCTGAAAAGAGATACAATTCTAATTACTACACGATATTATTATATCAAAGTATATTGATATCGATTAAAAAAATGTAAAAATTGTTGTATACACTATACCTATGTGATAAATTGTTTATACATTTGAATAACAATATGACCATCTGTATTTAAAAATAAAACTAAAATTTACCATGAATTTTAATTGATTACCATAATAATGATGCCTGCACCATTTGTCACTTGAGCAATGTTAACAGTAATAATCACGATAACAACTCATATAATTTAAAAGATAAGTAAACCTTAGAATATGTAGTGATCATAATACTGCATGATCTAAGAATTAATCATCACACAAAATGCAAAGTGTATTGATACACCTATAGAGTAATATTATTCTATGGACTATGGATACACCTGTTCTTGCTAACTTGTAAATAATTACAGAGTGTATCATTCATAAGAACAGTCAGTTATCTAGTTATTATAAATATCTGTAATCGTACCACAAACTATGACTATAACTCGATATCATATGATTTTAATTTGTGAAATCATGACATGGTTTAAGATAAAATGGTTGTGTATCAAACAATGTAAAGTGGCAGGACAATTGGCTATCTCTTAACATGATCTAGTAGTCATTTTTAATTTTTAAATGTGATCATAAAATAACATTAGTTTTTAGCATGGTTTAGTAAAACAGAAATAAGCCAACAATAGATGACACTGTCAATAAATTATTGGTGCATAACACGGTCATTTTGTCAATTAGCTTAATATACATTGACAAGCAACCATTCTATCTTAAACCACAGATAATATATACAATAAACTAGATTGCTGACTTACTGAAGAAGTTATTATTCGCCATTTTGTGGTTTATGATCATACAAATAGATAATAGAAGATATTCTTTTGTTATCTATGATCATGTTTATTAAATCATGGTCCAATTAGGAAATAGCTGACTACCAGACTAAGATAATATTTCATGTAATATACCAAATTCAGGCAGCTACCTGAAACTATTATGCAGTTTATTGTCCTACTAATAAGCAAGACATTTACAATTTGCCACTATTTAATAATAATATATATAATGTTAAAATAATGGCATATTAAAAATTAGATCTGTTTCAACTTTTTTAAATTTAAAATTAATGTTTAACTCAATTCTCAATTAAAGCCATCGTGTATTTTTGGATTCTTATTTTTCAGATCATTTAATAGTATCACCAACTAGAAATAAAAATTACAATAATACTGAACCCAATGTAAAAGAGTATACATCTCAACATTAAGTTCAACCAATTTTTGTAGATGACTCAAAACTATTAAAAGAAGTATTGGAATAAGAAAATGCAATCAAAAGTACAACAAAATTCATTGGAGTCATTTTAAATAAGTAAAGAAAAAAATGTAGTTTTACAAAATCAGTCTCGCAGACGTAAAAGATCAAGAAAATAAATTGATTAATGACACAGTAAAATTTCAATAATTAACAGTGTGGTTTTGTTGTGTGAGTGTAAGTCCAAATATCCCAATCAATAAAGACCAGTCATTAATCTACCTTTTTCTTGTTCTTAATTTTTTTGTATAAGAAAAGTAACTTTAAATCGATTTGTTCTCAAAATATTTATAAATACATAAAGTAGTTAATATAAATAATAGTACAGCTATAATAATAATAAAAAAAGATTATAATCTTTTAATGTAAAAAAAAAAAAAAAAAAAGAGAGAAGGCAATTGAATGTTTAATGTTGGGCATGATACACTGATATTTCTTACTGATTTAACAGAAGTGAAAAACTTATTGAGAATTTATACTATTTTAATAGGGTAAACAAATAAATTAATTATCTTCTCTCTGCCAACTATACTTATTCTGCTCTGGACATTGCTTTAGCTTGTGCTCGGACACGTTTGTCATATTCAACACGATTTTGGCTAAAAAAAAATAGTAAAAATGAATATACTGTTTACTATTTAAATTTATCATTAAGAAAGCTATAATATTAGAGTGAATTGAATAATTATTCAAGTTAAGTACATTATCTGTGATTGTATGTTGCCTTTTTTACAGGACTTCAAACCAAAATGATTTTTTGTGATTAATGGTTTTAGTTCTTTTATATTTTTCAGTTTAAAAACTGGTTAATTTTGTTCTTTAAAATATTTTTTTTTATAACATTTTATTATATGTAGCATAGCATATTATAATATTTACTTGCCACTATTTTAAATTGTCATATACCATAAAAGTTGGTCATTTTGGGTATGAATGTCAATACATATATATTTTTAGTTGGCATATATGTATGATATGAATATTATTGATTAGTGTATGATCTTATAATTTAAAATTAAAAATTGTAATTATTTAATTTTTAATTAGATTCAGTTGATTTAATTATAAAACAATTTAAATTAATAAGCTTGTAATATTAATTACTAATCGTAATTAAAAAATTGTATATTATTTCCATTTAAGAATAAAAAATATTTCTGGTTAACAATTTTATTATCATTGTATAAAATAAAACTAAATGTGGTTCTGTTTTTTTTTAATTCGTATATTTTTTAATTAAACTAGTTTGAAGTCCTACTTTTTTACAATATTTATATTTGTAATTAAGTTCTATAATACTTCAAAAAAAAAAGGAAATCATAAAAAAGATAACATAAACACAGATTATTTTTTAACTTTATGTTAGAGAATGGTCAATTCACTCTTATATTAAAGCTATTAACATGTGTGGGTATGGCATATCTTTAATCACTTAAATGAATCAAATACTTTATAATAAATATTTTTAAAGTTTAATTGTCTATTTAATATTAAAATTGTACTACCAATAAATAGTGTATGCTTCTGCTTGAGCAGGATCTTTGATGTTCGGCTCATTTAACAAATCTTGTATCCCCAACAATATCTGCTTAATAGTAATAGCTGGACGCCAATCTTTTTCTTCGTCCAAAAGTGATAAGCACACAGTACCTAGTTAATCATGAATAATCATCATTGATATTTATTAATTGAAGTCTGAAGTTATATTATATATATGAATAAAAAATATAACTTGTATTATATTTACCAGAGGGATAAACATTAGGATGGAATAATGGAGGCTCAAATTTGCATTTAGGTGGACTTGATGGATAATCGTCCTTGAAAATCATGCGTAAAAAGTACATTCCATTTTCCCAAGGAGTCTATAAAAGAACATTAATAAATAAAAATGATTTAAAATATATTAATATTTATACATACATCAGACATTTTTTTTTTTAGATTCTAAACAATGCAATGAATATACACTGGTCTTTTAACATAATTATTTTTATCAATATAAATTTGATATTTTAATCGAATTAGTTAAAGAATTTTCATTAAAAAGAAATATTTAATTATAATAGAATGTCCTATTTAGCCATGATATAATATTATAATTAGCTACTATATAAGCGTAATTTTTCAAGAATGCTCACTCCATGTTTAATTTATACATAGTAGATTCACAAATTTTGATTTTTGGAATTCGTAAGTGAGTTAAAGGCAATATTTTCTAATACTTAGATTTGTCACAATATTTAAGGAGTATCCTGTACCAACTTTGGTTTTCTAATGAGAACCTAAAATTTTAATTTAATGTAATTTGTAATCAAAATGTGAACAAAAAATTTCTGAGTTATTCTACTTTAAATACTAAGAATATTAAAATATATATAAAAAATAATATATTAATATATTTATTATTTTTATTTTTATATTTTTTTTATTCTATTAAAAGAAAATTATTTACTTTTGTTTTGAAAATTATTGGGTGTACAATATTAATTCATAAGCATTTGTTAATATTAAAAAATTGTTTAAAAAAACTTGATTATGTAGTAATTATTAACATATATTTTATATTACATACTTAATTATAATTATTATTATAATTTATATAAAATAGCTAAGAAATAAATACATGCTCAGATTTAGAATATATGATTTTATTTCAGTTGACATTTATTCAGTACCTTGCAATCACAATCAGACATAGGTGTATTATAATATAAAATAATGTATAATAATAAACAAGATATTATTAATACTTACACTTTTTCTCCCAGGTATATAGCATTCCCAAATCATCAGATTCAATGAGCCATCTGGATTTTTTCCAGGTTTAGCGACAAAACCCTTAAAATAACAAAAAATAAAATAATTTAAAAAATCACCTTAGTTTTTTTTAAAAATATTAGTACTCACAAATGGATGATCTTTTCTCCATCCTTTACGTTCTTCTGATAATCGAGTTAATGCAATTCCAGACATTTTTCTGTAAATAATAATATAACACACAATATAATTTGAAAACAATTCATTAAAATTTAAATAAAAGTATATGCATTCAAACAGTTTACAAAAATTCTATTTAAATTAGTTTTTAATTTTTTTATGTTGACAACAACCTACAGCAGTGTTTCTCAAACTATAGGTCGTGACCTACTGGTGGGTTCTAATCAAATTTTTGGCGAGTTGTTTGATATATATGTTTTTTAAACTGTACCAACTTAAGTCTTAAAGTATTATAAATCTTGAAAATTACCCAAATACCATCATACCACTTCTATTATTATGTTTGTTTGAATAACAAATATTGTCAGTTTTATCAATGTTGCACATGGGTCTGAAACAGAAAACTGGGGAGAAAACAAATAGCATCATCTTAAAAGAATATTGTACAGGTATGATTCGTCTTCACTTCACTAATGCATAACTTATCCACATTTATATTCAGCAGTTTCAATTTAGTATCGTAGACTTAAATATTTGTGTTTTAAATAGATCACTAACATCAACATAATCAAGAATTGATTTATCATCAAACTTGGAGGTAATAATATTATCTAAATTTTTAAGTTAGTTTCTTACATTATTTTAATCTCTAAGCAAATTAGTATGTCAAATTGTAAAATACCAACAAGAGAATACAGATATTGTTCTAATCTTAAGCTAAGTTTACACAAGACGTGAGATCGTATTTCACGATAACGTAAGTTGTGACTCACGAGCATGGTTTCAAAAAGCGTCCTATGAATCATGAAGGTGTTTACACGTTAACATGATTTTGGTTCAGTAAGATGGAGTCGTTAGTAGTGGAAACATGTTTTATTTTGTCTGGTGTATTGGCTCAACAATTGAAACAACGATTAACAGAAAGTGATAGATCTAAGTTAAAAAGTAGAAAGAAAAGGAGATAGTGGGTAAGGCAGTGGATTCAAAAGCTTAAAAGTAATGGCAGTTCTATGTTTATTTCACACGAGTTACGAAATGAAAATTGGGGAGATTTCAAAAACATTTTAAGAGAGCTTCGCCTCTAGCATCTCTATTTCTATAAGATTGTAATTTAGTGTTCCATAGAACTTCTTTTTCATAATAGTCTATAAAATGTGTTGTTTGTTCGTCATTCATTTTCATAACCGTTTTATTTACACTCATGTTGTTGATAAAATAATTAGTAATAATAATAATTTTAGTTATTACAAGTATTTTTAGTCAAAATGTTATAAAAAGATATACATAATCAGTCAAACAGTACACCACGATTGAGCTTTCATGACTGAAATATTTAACATGGTTTGATATTGCATGAGCCAGTCGTGACAAGTTCGTGGACGATAATACCACGATTGTAAAGTACGAATTGTCTGTTTACATAAACTGTGAGCCACGCTTCTAAAGACTACGATCGTGGCTCACGTCTCGTGTAAACCTACCCTTATAAAGTTTGATGGTTAGTAAATTGACTCTAATATTAAATCCAACAACACAAAATTGAAACTGCTGAATGCAAATCTGAAATGTTATACATTAATTGTAAGACTAAAGAAACACATGTGGTGTGTGATATCCCATAATATAAATAATATGGTATAAAAAGGTCACAAAAAATACGTCATTTGGTTACTCATATTATCATAAAATTATCATCAGGTACTATACACTACACTATACAACAAAGGATCTGACTTCAAAAAGTTCCGATTATAACTTGTTTATATCATGTAATGTGATATCTTTTTAACTTAGCCACAGAACGTATGGAACATGCAGTTGTTGAAAATATAATAGTTTTAAGTGCCCAAATCTACTGCCCTAAGGGTTCAAATAGAAGTAAATTTAAAAGTATTCAATAAATTATCAAATATCAAGCCTATTATTTATACCAATCTGATACATATACAATACCTTTTTTTTTTTTTTTTTTTACGGTTTTGCACCGACGACGCCGACAATACCTAAGTTACTTAAAGTATACTAAATATATGTTTGAGTAAAAAAGTATTAAAAACACATTTTCAAAGTAGTCCGTCGTCGAATATGTAATATACATTTTGTACTCAGTGATGGTTGGCTATGCCCACATAGGGTAATAATTTAATTCAACACATCGATATCGCTCGGACATCAGAGCTACAATATTTACGCATTTCTACAAGACAAAAGACATATAACTGACGACGAAAATCTGGACACCGCGTGTGCATTGAACTACTCAGCGATTCAAATCTAAAAAGATCGAACGGAGACTACACAATGGTGTTGCGGTCAGATTCAAACGCTGTTTTACCTACGAAGCGACAAACGCTTCGAGGCGATTACGCGACGCGTAAGATTAACTCAACTTACGGATTGTCTGGATCAGAAAGACGGCCAGCGGTTCACACACGATTTGAATTCTTTGGAGACCCGTTTAGTGAAGCCGATGCAAGTTCGAAACGATCGACGAACGACGGCGTTGAACCAGCGAGTTTTCAGTTATCAAAACGTCGGCAAAGACCTTGGTATGAAAAGGGAATGCAGAACAAACAACAAAAACAAATTCGGGCCCAATGGATACCGATATGGAATACCACTAAACACAATATACACACCAGTCAACAACCAATACCAGACGGTCGTCAATGATGGACCAGGCAGCAAGGGGAAGGAGGGAACTGCGTCTGTGTGAATCAGGCAATGGAGAGCCAAACAATAACACTGAACGCAGTACGGGAGGGTGTCAGTGTGGCCGCGCAAGGGTACCACGATCAACAGTTGCAATCTTGCAGGACTCGAAATTTACAAACAAAAATTATTTTCATTAATTCTTGCCTTCTTGTGATTTATGTCAACAAAAAACAAATGTAAAACAATATTCGTGTTCTTAAATATTCTATTATCGATCCTAGAGACCCATACTTAACGAAAAACTCAAGGCCAAATATAGTCAATAGTAATGTTAAAAGGTTGGCAACGTAATTAGATGTTATAAAGAACGCTGTTGCCAAATTTCTAGTAAACAAAGGAAACAGGTTAGCCAATATTTGTTTGTCTCTGAGGTAAAAATGTAAAATACCAACATTTTGAATGAAAACCGTTGGGTGTTGGAATTTAGAAAGCCTCGTTACTTCCTTAGTCGTCAAGACGAGTTCACGGCTACGTTATCCGTCGTGTCATGACGCATATGTCTTAAATCATATTCTGATTGACCATTGTAATGATAGTATTAGTAACCATTGTCTACAGGGTAATTTCCCTATTTTACTTGGAGGGCAATATGTTGCCCAAATTATATACTTTTTAAAGTTTACACCATAGAGCATAGTACAATAGATAAAAAAAAAAAATATTCTTAAATTACAAAGACATATAACTATAACATCGTTATTCTTCATTTAAATATCTAATTTCGTTCAAATTTTAAATGTATAATATCTAAAAAGGAACCATGTTTTTATTTTTAGATTTTTTGGTTATAGTATAGACTATTTATGAGGAACCTTGTTTTAACTTTTTAAACCCAAACTGTAAAAATTGAACATTTTATATTTATATTATTATATTAATTTTAAGTAAAAAATAATACAATAAAAAATAAAAATAAATAAAAAATAACATTTTTGAGAATTGGATTAATTTTAACATTATTAACCTAACATAATTAGAACATATAAACTTTTATAGGTCCATCAGCCTTGGGACTTGAGTCGGAAAGATGGTTAAACAAGAAACAAATATTCTTTCAATAATTATAACATACATATTTATTATTTTTTTTTTAAATTTACAATACATTTATTTACATATGTATTTACAATTGTTTTTTGAAAAAGTCTGTTAATTTTTATTTTATTTTACCACACCACATACTTTTTTGGCTGCTATATCTCTTATTCTTCAAAGCAGTAGTGGCAGTTAATAGGGAACGAATAATCAAGGTTCTATTGTGCTTATACAAAAAAACGTGTCTATATATTTTTAATAATTTTTAATTACTATAATGCTATTTAAATAACTTATGAGGAACTTTCTATTAAATTTTCAGGCGTTTTAAACAAGAAATATATTTTTAAAAAAAAATTGCATACGTATATATAGTTCAAAGAATCAAAAATTGTTGACAATTTCAGGTATTAGCAGTAATATGTATTCAACAAAATAAGAAAATCTTTTTTTTTAGTAAGGTAGATAAATGTATAGGAAGTCTTATGTTAAATTTTCTAATTAAAGGTATAAACAAAAAACTTTAATGAATTTTTAAATAAAAATAAATTACAAATTTTCGTGATTTTGTAAAAATTCCAACTTTAGACACTAATAAAAAAGTATTGTGGATTCATGCTAACTTTTTTTTTTTATTTTCACTGATGACTTGTGAGGAACATTGTACTATACATTTTCAAGTTTTATAAAAGAGCAAAAAAAATGTTTTCGACAATAATTAAAAAAAAATTTAAAAAAGTTAAAACATTTTTTACATATATATAATTTCATGTAATTTTTGTTTTTTTTTTTTTTTTTAAGGAGGTTATGCTGAAAATCAAAATTGATATTGTAAAAACCAGGTTTATTGTATGAAAATTCCTGTTTTTCCTAAATTTTGTCTATTTATTCCAACGCTTTTAAAATTTTTTGTGAATTTTTAATTTTAACCTCTAAAAAGTACCAACTAACTTCACTTCCTCTCAGAAAAGATACTAAAGTTGAAAATCAAAGCATTATTTCGACTACTTATCGTATATACAGGCACAAAAAATAAAAATAAAAAACACACATTAATGTAAAATAAATACATCCATCAATCCACACAGAATCTAAAACTTAAAAACATTAACAAATAAACAATTTAATCATTTTTTATTTTTATTTTTATAAGACATATATATATATATTTTAATAATAATAAAAAATAACAAATTTTATTCTAGAATATAATATTTGCACATTATCTACACTGTTGTCAATATAATAAGTTATATCATCCATTCATCCACTGTTGTTTCCTTAAACATTAAAATATAAAACTTATCAACTTTATTGGTTATTGTAAAATCTTCATCAATTTCTTACATTAAATTATTTTTAACACTTACATGATTGGATTTACATGTCAAAAAAAGTGTGCAAACAATTATAATGTTATATATATATTAGTATTATATTAATTGTTTGTAAATATAAATTGAAAAAAAATTGAAATAACTTGTTAAAGTTAGAAAAATCCTCTTTTTGAATATTTTTTTTTTTATAAAAACGTTAAATGACAACTAATTCAATCTACTGTATTGTTAATAGTAAATTGAATAACTTTAATAGCAATATCATAAAATACACTTCACTATCACATCTTTGCACGGAATCAATTTTTTTTTATACAATGATTTTATATCACTTAATTCAAATTTAACACATCCATAAAAGTGACTCACTCGACTCCTACTGTACAGCAGAACAGTAAACTCTTGCAGACTTTTTTTAAATAGTCAATATTTATATCGCTGAATTTTTTCACTTTAAAAAATATACTAATTGAACTTTGCAAATGATTACATTCAATCTACCAATTTCTAAATTTTTCTTGTTTTTATTTTCTTTAAATCTTTTTTTATGTAGGTAGTTATTGAAAGCATAAATAGAATCAATTTATTTCAAACATATTTATCATTAATCTCAATAGTCTGTTGATCAGTATTACCAATATCAAAGCAAAATGTTCAGTAGAGTTATATTTTTATGGAGATGTGACAAAAGATATGATAGTTAATAGGTCTTTACTCCAACTTCTGCTAAGACAAAATAGATTGTTGTAATATCCAACGATTTTTCCTGAAAAAGAAATAAAATAATGTCACTTTAACATAATATTATTTCAAATCAATAAAGTTAATTAGTTTAAATTAGTACTAAGTACAAATACTTTGGAAATAAATCAGTATGTAGTGTTATATATAATTTGGTGTGTAGATGTTATTAATAAATATTTTTGAATTGTGTTGAGTATGGTAATAATTTAAACAGAACAATATTTATTTTAAATTAAAAGAAAGTAATAGAAAGTAAAGAATATTACTTATTAAATAAGTGTATATTATAATAGATAATTTATTGATCATTACCGCTGGGTATGAGTTCATAATCATATTTAAAAATTGTATGCAATAGCTGATTTTTATTTAAGATTTCCAAAAAGCAAAGAAAAAAATTTATGAGTACCACTCTGCTATACAGTAGGTGAGAAGTGGGTAATAGATGTATAAAATTTGTATTCAACGATATAAAATTATTGTATACGTAAAACAGTCTATCAGTCTATATAACTAAGTGTATTTTAAGATATTATTGTTGCTAAAATAAATCATTTTACTATTAATAAAAACATTAATACAGTAGGTTGAATTAATTTTTGTCAAAAACATTGCATTTTAAAATATTATTGAGTGTATAAAATATAACATACTTTAATAGTTTCAAGAACCCACAAAAAATATTTTTAAACTACAATGAAATAATTAACATCATTATTCTTTGTTTAAATATCTAATTTTATTCAAATTTAAAATTAAAATGTCTATAGAAAAAAACCATGTTAATATATTTTTCAGATTTTTTAGTTACACTATTAACTATTAATTATTTAAGAGAAACTTTGTTTTAAATTTTCAATCCTTAGCTCTAAAAATTGTACCTTTTTATAAATTTTTAACTACAAAATAATTTGCAAATGTTAGACATTTTGATGAATTTTAATCAAAATTTGAACTTTAAATGCTTTAAAAAAAGCATGCCATGTATTTTTAATATTTTGGATTTTCTATAACAACTTATGAGAAACCTTGTATTCTTTTATTATATTTTCAAGCTTTTGAACCCAACAAATTTTTTTTATTAATATTTATAAAAAAAAATCGAAAATTTCTTGTCTACAATTAGATCAAAAAAAAAGACAGAATATTTTTTAAATTATATGGTGTATGATAATCTCAAAATTTGGTAAAAATTTTAAGTGTCTACGATTATTCACTTTTAAATAACAACAAATACTAATTTTGTTCTTGGAGAAGTCGTTAGCTAACAGGTGAATAAATCCAATGTCTAATTTCAAACGATCATAAAAATTAGTTTGACTTTTTTCTTCTTCTTCTTCTTCATTTAGCCTTTAATACTCTTTAAGTTTTCACCACTATCACTAAATTCATCCATTTTTCTCTGTCCTCATCTAGTTCTCTCCATTCTTGCACTTCCATTTTGTTAAGGTCCTCTTCCACTATTTCTAACCATCACATCTAACATCACATGTGACCTAGCTATTGGATCCTTTGTCCTCTGATGAAACTCACTAGTACTACTGATACCATTTTCATTTCTTCCTACTGCTCTTTGTTATACTTTGTCCTCCATGTTTCTTTTTCATTATCATATATTGGCCCACATATTACCCTTCATATTTTATTCTCAAACGTTCTGAGTTTTCTTTTCGTATTGGTTGTGATAGTCCATGCCTTGCACCTATAAGTGAGTATGGATCTTATTATTGTTGTATACAAACTTGCTTTAGTTTTTTTGGAAAACACTTTTTCTTTAAGAACTTATTTAGAGCAAAAATTGCTCTTTCAGCTTTTGTTATCCTAACGCCTATCTCCCTAGCCTGGTCATTGTTTTTGTTCAATACTACAACTAGATACCGAAATTTGTTGCCTTTTCAAAAGCTAAGGATCCTGTATCAGTGTTGTCTTCCTTGCCTAACAGTTCCATTATTTTAATTTGACTTTACTATAAGCTTTTTTTTTTTTGATAGAAAAACTTACGGGGAATCTTGTGTTAAATTTTCAAATCTTAAGTTCAAATTGAACATTTTTTTCAAATTTCTAAATAAAAGAAAATTAATAATTATTGTGATTTTATTTATTTATTTTATATTTGTGACATATTTTGTTGAAATTCTAACTTTAGATGCTTATAAAAAATTATTGTAGATTTACACTAAACTTTTTTTTTAATTTTCATTAACAAGATACGATAAACTTTATATTACATTTTCAAGTTTTTGAGAGGGTAAACATTTCTTATACCTATAAATAGCTCAAAAAAAGTTAAAATAAATTGAAAATATGGTGTATAAAAAATGATAATATAAACATTTTGTGAACATTTCATGTATCTGCTGTTATTATTTGTTGTGTCACACTGAAAACCAAAATCAATTTTGATAAAAACTTGAAAATTTACATGAAAATTGCTATTTTTCTAATTTTTTTTTTTTTTGTTTTTCCTGGCGCGTGAAAAGTATTGGGAATTTTTAGTTTTGGCCCCAAAATGAACCAACTAGAAAAGATGACGATGAAATAAATCGAAGCATTTTTACCGTCCCAAAAGGTGATGACAGATATAAAAAAAAACATACAACATTGTAAAATTAATGCATTCTTCATTCTGCTCACAGAATCTAAAATCGTATTTTAATTAAATAAAAAAATGACTATAACTATTATGACGTACCTGTCTAGTGCTCTCAACAAATTTTTTTTTCATTTTTGCAACCATGAAGTTCACTTAACTCTGTAAATTATATAATATTATTAATAATTAAAATATCTTAAAAATATATGTCATAACATAAAATATAATTACATTTGGGCTAACAACGATGAACATGTTTCTGTAAATTATATTTTGTTCTTTTTTTTTTCACTTTTATCTTAAATAAAAAAAAAAATGTATTAGACGTGATTTAGATACTAAACCTTAAACTGTTGCTAGACAATTTAAGTATAATACATTTACTTATGAACCATAATTGTATTATAATTAATAAACTATTGAATCTTATAGTATTCAAAAAGTAAATAGATACTTACTTTTAATGTGCTTGAATTGAGGCAAGACGGAGTCTCTTCTTTTTAAAAAATATTTATACGTACATCTTCTAATCATATCTTAGTTAATATGACATTTAAATATGCAGATACGTGCTGTTTTTTTACACTTTTGCATCATCCTTCTAATTCTTTACCAATTCAAGCACTGCTTTTAATGATAAAAAAAAAATTTCTCGGCTCTATTTACCATATCTTACGATTATTTTAATATTACGATAATATAAAAATATTTGTATATGATTTGTAAATAATTTAAAAACACGAATTATGTAACATTAGTTGAATTACTCTAATTACTTCTAATAAACACAAAATACATACAAAAAAACAAAATTGAAAATTCTAAATATCACGATATGCAATGTTACACTATCAGTAAAAAGACAACAGTAAACACCAGTATAAAGCTTCACAATTTAGTTGATAACTTTTCTATTAATAGAAAATTTAAACAGAGTAATGAATTTATTTTAACTCCAAATATATCATATAACAACATTCAAATAACAATGTCAATTTATTATTAAAAATTAAATTTAATGAACGACTCTATATAAGTTCTTAATATTAAAAATATTAACTTTACTTCTTTTTTAATATTAAAAAAAAAAAATTATAACTACATTAGAAATAGGGCGTTATAGAAAAACTTCTCCCTTCCATATTTGTTGTTTACATGGATTTTATATGAGCAATAGCAATTATAATATTGGGCAATATTTAGTTTTGGTTGAAGTCTAACATGTATACGGATATATAGTATACTATAAGACAGAGATGGTAAATACATGACACGCAAAAAAAAGTTGAGGTAACACGAAAAATTAAAAATTAATATTTTATTTTATTTTTAATAATAAACAATAATATATATATATATATATATATATATATAATATTTTTCATAAATTAATGGCACGTTCAAAAAAAAAAATAAATAAATAAAAAAAGTTCATTTTTGGCATGTAGCGTCAAAAAAATTTACTACTCTTGTTATAAGGTGATTCATTTATATGTCTAAATTAATTATTTCAAAAAGTTTTAACACCATTAATTAATAATTTATTTAAATTTAATTTATTTAATAATTAATTAATTTATAATTTCGTATTCCTGAGCAGAATATTTTTCGGTTTTTCAATCCATAAAAAATATAAGTATTTAAAGTTTGAATCAGTGGACTAGCGACATTTTGCTGAGGTACCAATCTATTTCATTCATCTAAACTTTAAAATTTAAATATTTATAAGTTATAACTAATGAATTAATTGTCCAAAATTTGATACTTATAGATTGAAATACTCCGAATAATATTCAGCTTAGAAATATGAAATTAGAAATGTATGGTGTTATTCAAAAAAGTGAAGTTTAAAAATTAGGTATGTAATATAGAGCGGATTTTTAGGTTCTTAAAAGTTAAAATTATAATACTAATATGTTCTCAAAAAAACCTTAAAATATTCTCTTAATATTCTTTAAGCATGTATAATACGCTAAATATATGATTTTTTATTATTTTAAATAGTTTATAGATTTGGATACATGTCAAAATAATATGTATTATATATACAATTGTTATGTTTCAGCATTTTAAAAAATAAAATTGAATACAACAAAATTAAAGTCAAAAAATGTTAAAAATAAAATAAATTGTGAACAATACTTAATACTGTTAATAGTTCGAATAGTTTTTACCATTTTTGAGCATTTGGTCACGACAGGTGCGGCCAAGATATCTACCACATTTTAAAATTCTGTAGCGCCATCTGTGTTCAACCTACAGAAATAATCTTAGTCTCGTAAAGAAAAGAAAGGTTTTATTCAACGTAGTAACAAGCCAGCATGGGCGACTGGACGGTAGAACAAGCGTTTGCCGTAGAACGATTTTTTCGTAATAACAATTCGTATACACTTGCTGTGCGCGATTTCCGAAGAAAGTTCAAATTAAAGCCTAAAACTCCCATTTTTACAATTAAATCTTTACACTTCTGGGTTAAAAACTTTCGTGAGTGTGGTACAGTAGCTAAAAAAAAAACCGCCAATTCTTCCGAAGTCAGTGAGAACGACGCCTACCATTTCTCGTGTGCGCACAGCAATTCAAGCAAGTCCCTGTCGATCCGCCCGAATCCATGCCAAAAATTTGAATTTATCCGATCGTACAGTGCGCCGAATTCTTCATTTTGATTTAAATCATTACCCGTACAAAATTTTGTACACCCAGCAACTGTTACCGTCAGATTAAGCGGCCAGAATGAAGTTTTGTGAAGAAATGCTACCGAAAATTAACTCGGGAGATATTCCATTAAACGCTCTCTTAATAACGGACGAAGCACACTTTTATCTACACGGTGATGTAAACAAACCAAATTTATGTTATTGGAGCGAAGGTAACCCTCGTGTCATTCAGGAGAAGCCCCTCCATTCGCCAAAGGTTACAGCATGGATGAGGATTGCAGCGTGGGGCGTCATCGGTCCCTATTTCTTCGAAAGCACGGTGAACGGGGATCGTTACCGGCAGCTGCTTACAGAGTTCGTCGGACCCGAGTTGAAGAAACGACGAAAATTTAGACAAACTTGGTTTCAACAAGATGGCGCTACATGCCAGACTTTGAATGACATGAATTGTTTAAAGAAACTTTTTGGTAACCGCATAATTTCGCGTAACTCCACGATTATGTGGCCGTCGCGTTCTCCGGATCTTTCGGCATGCGACTATTTTCTTTGGGGATATCTAAAATCAAAAGTTTATGAAAACAAGCCGAAAGACCTAGAAGAACTTAAAACGGAAATTAAATATCATTCTGGAGCGATTCCGACAACTATGTTAGAAAAAGTTTTTGATAGTTTAGTTTTACGTATGCCCAATTGTTGTGAAAATCGTGGTCATCATTTAGATGACGTTATATTTAAAACTACCGAGTTAACACAATAAGTGATTATATCAAAAAAACCCTTTTTCTCTTTCTTTCCAACGAGGCTAAGATTATTTCTCTAGGTTGAACACAGAATGGCCCTACAACATTTTAAAATGTGGTAGATATCTCGGCTGCACCCTATATAATCATAAATAATTAATATTATCGCACGTTAAAATTTCTTTATTATCCTAACCAATTACAGTATAATCACGGTCCAAGAGAACAGTAACCTAGCATTACATATTTGGTTAGGTTAGGTAAAGTATCTGTTTGATTGCAAACAAGAAATTGAATGATTTTTATCATTCTTAAATCAAATAAATTTTTTTCCTGCAAAGAGAAAATTACAACTTAGAAATTAACAACATTTATATTTTTATGTACAATATTTTTCAAAATATGACAAATGAGCTCAATATTCTCCAATCTCCAAAATACGTATGCTTTCATATGCAAAATAAATTATTTTCCACAAACTAAATAATAAATAAATCGTCTACATTTTTATCCTCCTTGCACTGCATAAAGCCAATAAATATATGTAAAAGCCTAAAAATCCGTTCTCTAGGTAAAACTATAAAAATAGTAAAAAAACACATTTTTTTTTATAAATGCTGTTTTGAAATTACCTCAAATTATGGAAAAAAAATATTTTCCAAATGTTTGAAACTTTTTGAAATAATTAGTATAGACACTTAAATGGATCACTCTGTACAGTATGTTAATTAATTGGAAAGTTAGTAACTCTAATTGAAAATATAATACAGACATTTTAGAGCAGTTTTTTATGCAACATATGATGTATAATCTCCCATGAACCATATTCTATAAAAAAAAAATATGAAAATACCCATTTTGTAGATTTTTTTTTTATAATATGAAGAAAAAAAAGATATTTTCAATACATCCAAAACAAACATACTATGTACAAATCAATTTTATAGACCCAAAACCTTTGAAACAAAATTAGAGTCAAAACTAAAAAATTTGGACATTTCACATGCAAGATATTCCACACAACAGGTTAATTTTGTTACAAAGTACAGTTCATGGTAGTTATATTAAATAAACATAACAACAAATAAGAAATGTTACATACATTTTCAAAGAGAAGTATATTCTTTATTACTTATTTAATTCAAAGTGTGAAAGCCATAAAATTTTTCAAAATTGTAAAAAAAATCAAAACATTTTTAAGCCGATTTGGAAATTTTTTTAATCGTGGTGCCTAACATGATGACTATTAGTCAAGTATTACACTAAAAAAAACTGCTTTACAATATCGGCATTACATTTCGAATTAGAATTACAGACCTCATAATTAATTAACATACTCTTAAGTACATTTTGGATCTAGGCATTAATGTACCAAATTTTTTTTTATGAAAATTTAATTAAGTATTAAATAATAATGTTATTCTGATAGTGAGAATTGATTTTATGCTTTTTTTAGTAAGAATAAATTGGTAACTTGATTTTGTACATTTTGACAATATCTAGTACGTTTGAGAATGTCATCCCTCATAAACTGATCTACAGTAATCATTGACTAATTAAGTGACTTAATTTATTTTGCTAACACTATACAGCAAAATTAATATTATTAATTTGACATAAATAATTCATAAAAATATTGTTCAATGTTTCCCAAAAACATAAAGAATTAACAAATAACAATAAGCCGTTGTTATTTGTATTATAATACATTTAATACTTTAATCAAAATTAAAATTACACATCATTAGTGTAGTGTGATATTAAGTTTTTGTTAAGATAAATTCTATTGCTGGAAAAACATAATAAACTGTGATAAATAGTAGACTAAATTTATACTGCACATTATCAATCATATTAAGAGAAATATGAAAAAAAAATTGATATAATATTGGGAGAACATATTTTTTCTTTGCTTTAACAGAGTTTGTGATCAATAATTCGAACACAAAACCCTGATAATTGAGCTAGATATTTTTTGATAGTACCTATTACAAATAGCATTAACTATCCATGATATCAATTGAATACATTAAAAAGTTTAAATTATATTGTTGCCCATCACTTCCATTTATTTTAGGTAAACAACATTCTGTTTATAAAAAAGTAGAACATATTTTAAATTAATAGATAATCAGATGTTTTATGAACAATATTTTATTACATTTAAACACAAATAATAAAACACAATAATTGATATCTAAATTGTGAATAAAAGAGCAGCGATGAGATAAATTTATTTTCAGATGTATTTTTTATACTTAATAGTTAACAATAATAACTATTTTTTTAACTACGAGCACATAATAATAATAATATCTAAGGATATTAGATACTTCAAAATGTGTAAAATCTAACTATGCATTTTTTTATTTAAATTGATACAAAATAAATCTTTTTTATGCTAACTGTCAACAATTAATATACACAATTCTAAAATTGGTTTTTAAACAAATAAAACCAATTTCTATACTCCTATTGCAGATTAAAGTCATATAAAATTAACCAAATTTTTGTTTCATTCAAGGAAAGCCAATTCTAAGAATATTAGTTAGAATTAAGAACTATCATAGTTAAAACCAGTCAAGATTTTATTTGATTAATACACGTTTTGTTCGTCTCAAACTCTCAACACTTAACACTCATTCTAACTAAACAGCGCTATTATTCAAAACGTGAATTAAATGAAGTAGGCATTGAAGATTACAACAATACATTAAATCAAACCTACAAATTTAAATTAGCAAAGGGTTGTTTCTTAATCTAAATATGAACTGTTATTCTAAAGAACTGTTACTCTCGCAGACCCCAAATTAATGGAAAACAAATAGGTATTATGTAATCGTTTACTAACCTTTAATCGCCAAAGACTTCGATGTAATGCCGAATTTAACGTTAAAAACAAATGAAATCACTTATAGCCGTAGTGACTAGTGGTGAAGCGTCTATAAAAATTTAAGTACACTTAAAATGCAACTATGCAACACGAAATAGCACACAGGAAACTGCAAAAGCCGATATAAACCGTCTAGACCGGCAGACACAAGAAACCATTAGCAAATATCAAGCAATCAGTAATTATACAGTTAACAGTTTACAGATAACGAAAAATGCTCAGTTCAGAGTTTAATTATCTTAATAATTAGATCTCTTATCAACGTCAAAAGATTATGTTTCATATTATTAAATTTGTTAATATACTGAAATACCTATATTATTTTCTTCATTGATTATTCTTCAAATATGATGAATACAGCGCGATCTGCCAGCGTTGATTGACAGCTACAATACGCGGAACAGTGTCTGCTGGATGACGTTAGAAATATCTGATGGATTTATATAAACAACCCAATGGTATTGGGTACGACGGTCAAAACAGCAACTCATTGTCGAAATTGGCCGACAAACAGCAACTGTCAGAAATCAAAATAACATACCCCCCGACTATCAGACTCGTGAGAGAAATAAATTAATACAAATATTAGATCATTTAATGTAATATCAGCAATAGCAGACACGGCATTAGTTCATTACACATTTGATATTCGCTTTATACAAATTTACGTACGTAGGCATCATTGGATTATTGTATTATATTTATTAAATAGCTAAATACGAGTAAACATTTGTCAGCAAATGGCCCGAATGCCGAGGCTTATCCAAAAAAATCCAACGACATGGATAATTAAACATTTTTGTAATATTTAATTTCTAGTTTACAGCAGTTCACAAACATATATGTGCAATTCAATCCAAGTTTTTCACGATAATATTTTCTATGAAACAATAATAAGAAATCATTGATCATCAAGAACTACTCAAAAAAACGTAATTGGGAGCAATTTTAAATGTTCCAAAAAAAATCTATAAAGTACTATGATTATTAATCCACAAATGGATGATGGATGATTAGTAGGTACTTAACTAATAGTGTAAATAAAGAATGTAATATAGGTGAGCTAATATTTATTATATATTAAAATATTAAATGTATATTCACGGTATACCTCCAATATAGGTATTAAGTTAGCTCACTATATAAACTATACTGTGGCAAGTGTACGAACTGATAATCGCATTTTATGATTAATTTGAACAATTCTGATTTGACGATAAAATCTTAAACTTCCTATAACGGAGAAAATTTTAACTGAATAATTTTATCCACGGTAAATTTTCTTATCAATTTGACAATATCTACCAAAACTGGTCCGTCAATTTTTCCATCTTTCAGAGATACCTAGTAGAACAAATAGATTTTATTATATTTTTAAAATAAAAATGTGCATAAATTAACAATATAGACAATTTGGAGTTATCCCAAATTTAAAATTTTCCCTACCCTCAGTGAATTCTATTTTTTTAAAATAAGATTTTACTTAACAGGTGTAAATAATGAAGTTTATGAAAAATTAAAGCTGGCATTTATGACATTCCAATTAAATTTATCAAACTTTGTTTATGTCTCTTTTATACATTATAAACTGTAGTATAGGTACCTATTCAGTGCTCGACTTTGGGGGGACAGGGGGACGGAGTCCCCTAACTAATTTTTCAGAAATTTTAGCGTACCCCTACTTTTATATTTAAGGCTTAGTAAAAAAACGTTTAATGAGTGATGGTGACGCTCTTTTTTTATAGTTAACAGAGTCCCCCTACTTTAATTTTGCCAAGTCGAGCACTGTACCTATTATAAATAAACATAGTCGTCATTATACCCAGGGCCATATTTATTCAAGGACAAATGTGACATTTGCACTGGTCTCACTCGAAAGAGGGGCCCACCGACTTTAGCCTTATAAAATTAATTATATACCATTTTTATCATATTTTGGGAAAACACAATTTTACTTGGATATTTTTGTGGGTATAAAGTATAATGAGGATTTCGCGAAAACTATGGCTTTAATCAACATTGACGATAACAAAATCTAATTGCCATTATTATCGTCGTAATATCATGTAATAATATATTAATAATAATCGTAATATAATTCTATTGACGTTGCCTTGCGTAGTTGTATGGTGCATTCAGTCCCGCGTTTTACGTCAATCGTATTTATTGTATATTTATAATTTAAAATGTCAAAAAAATATCTAAGTGGTTCAACGAAAAGAAAATTGAAAGATAAAAGAGATCAAGAAACAAAAAAATTACACGGTAGTTTGGATAAATTTACATTTAGTACTAATTTATCGACTAGTGCATCATTGCCAGGTAATACATTTTTAATAACAATATGAAGTCATACTCTTATATTAACTATTATTTTTAGAAACAGACGTTACTGAAATATATACCAACGAAAATGAAATTACTAAAATTGAAAAATCTGTTGAAGTCTGTGGTACTACTAGTGCTAATAATTTCGATGAAAAATGTGCCATTGATAATACTAATGTGACTGTTACAACTGAGGTATTTTTGATCGATAATATTGATAATAATGACATATTAAACCCAGATTTACCACCAAACAATTTTGCACGATTCTCCGACAATATTTCAACATGGCTACCGAAAATTTCGGAAAGCTTTCGGAAATACTTCACTTTAAATATTCCAAAACAAAATATAGATTGTATTCATAATTCAAAAAAAACTATTCCAGTAGTTCTACGAAAATTAACTAAAGAACATTTTTATTTAACTAAAAAAAGTGATCATGAAATACATAGAAGTTGGTTGATATATTCACCGTCGGCTGTTAGTTTATTTTGTTATATTTGTAAGCTATATTCACCGAATAACACGCTATTATGTAAGGAGGGTTTTAGTGATTGGCAATATACTAAAAAACGACTTAGAGAACATGAAAATTAATTTATCCATAGAAAAGCCATTTGTGATTTTTCAAACCGCTCTATAGATATTAAACGTATTGATTGTCAACTAGTTTTACAATACAAAAAAGATGTTCAGTATTGGAGGGACGTTTTAAAACGAACAGTAGCAGCTGTTCAATTTTTAGCTCAACGAGGATTAGCATTTTTGGAGAAAATTAAATTATAGGAAATGGGCATAATGGAAATTTTTTGGGTATTATGGAGTTAATAGCAAAGTTTGATCTATTTTTAAAAGAACACCTCAATAATTATGAGAACGTTGGTAGTGGTAAAACAAATTATATTTCATCATACACAGTTCATGAAATCATAATTTTAATGGGAGATAAAGTTTTAAAACATATAATAGAAGAAATAAAAAATTCAAAATATTTTGGAATGATTGTTGACTTTACACTTGATATCACTCACATTGATCAATTAGCTATTGTATTGCGATACGTTAATTGTGATGGACAACCAGTTGAACGTTTTGTAAAATTCCAAGATATTTATGGGCATACGGCTGAGTATTTAACCATTACTATAGTTGAAATAATTAAGAACTTTGGTATAGATATTAAAAACTGTGTTGGACAGTCATATGACAATGCCAGTAATATGGCTGGAAAGTACTCAGGATTACAAACAAGAATAAGAACACTAGCTCATTATTTTTACCTTGTGTGGCACACTCGTTAAACCTGATCGGTGTTCATACAGTTGAAAATTGTAACGGTGCAGTTGAATATTTTAGTATAATTCAATCTGTTTATAACTTTTTTTCGTCTTCAACTCATCGTTGGAAACTTTTATGTCAACATCTAAAATGTAATGAAACGCTAACTATTAAATCGTCTTCACAAACACGGTGGTCCGCATATGCTGATGCAACTAAAGCATTACGACAAAATTATGCTCATATTTTATCTATTTTGTTAGAAATATTTCAAGATAACAATGAAAACAGCAATATTTGGTTTGATGCAATGAACATTTTGAAAAAATTGAAAAAAAGGGAAACCGCTATATTAACTATAGTATGGGGTGTTATATTACAACGAATAAATATAACTCCAAAAAGTCTCCAGAGTTCAACAGAAAATTTGTTTTCAATAGTGCCCTTATACAACTCCTTAATAGATTTCATACAGTATGTTCGAGAACACTTTGATGATTATGAAAGCAAATCTATAGAACTTTTAAATAAGGATATTGAATATCAGAGTTCAAGAAAAAAAAGACACCAAAAAATAGACACTTAGATGATACTGATTCTGAAGAAAGACAATTAGATCCAACAGCGAAGTTTATGAGTGATATTCATTATGTTATTTGTGATAAATTTATAGCTGAATTGAATAAACGAAAAATGGCCTATATTGAAGTAGAAGAAAAATTTGGATTTTTATTCAATAAAAATCATGATAGAAAGGAAATTAACAACCAAATAAAAAATTTATCCCGCTGCCCAACTTAAATTCATTAAAGATATGCAAATATCACATGCATTTCAAAATGTGGAAACGTGTCTTCAAATTTTTCTTACAATGCCTGTTACAAATTGCTCCAGTGAACGATCATTTTCTTCATTAAAAAAAATTAAAAATAGATTACGATCTACATTGAGTCAAGAAAATATAGACGCTCTGGGAATATTATCTATTGAAAGTGATATCACAGCAAACCTGAATTTTGATGATGTTATTAACCAGTTTTCTAAGCAAAAAGCAAGGAAATGTTTGTGAAAACTGAAATAAAATTAGATTTATAACATTAAACGTAAAAACATTTAATTTGATACTTATTATATAAGTGTAATATCTAATAAAAAATGCTAATTTAAAAAAAAGTTTGTTTTTGTGTATGTTAATTATTTTATTCGAATAAATATTAAACATAATAATCATATTTTTAACAATACATGTTTTTTTTTTTTTTTTTTTTTTTTTTTATTAGAATTAAGGCTTCAACTACTGAGGTCATTAGCCTGTACATATTTATTTTATGATCCAACTACTCATATACTAATTATATACAGCATTAATTTAAAAATATATTATGCGTACATTTTTATTTTAGCATTGAAGAAAATAGAGATGGACAATTTGGAGCCCAAAATTGTAAAATGTACTGGGCCCAAGAATTGGTAAATCAGGCCCTGATTATACCTAATAGTACTAACTACAATTTCCTATATATAATTTTTAGTTATATTAATTATTTGATCTAGGTACCTTATTTTTCTTAATCAAACAAAATCGGTTGATTAAAATTAATTACAATTTTTGATAACTCTTAAGTGCCTATTCAGGTATTTTCGTTGTTATTAAGATACCTACTCAACACGACTTTAACACTTCAACACATATCTAAAATCATAATCATAGTCTTCATTATTCAATATATATTATAAAATAAAATATTTATTTTAGTTCCAAAAAAATGTAAATATATATTTAAACCGTAGCCCGTAGATAAAAAAAAAAATATGTTATGTACAAGTAGTTAAAGGGACAGGGCTGGGATAGAATCAGCGAGTTACCGAGTTTAATTCGGTGAGCCAGTATTTACCCTATTGGTTATAAGTAGCAATTATATTATAAAAGACAAATACTATATTACGATATAAGTATATAACTATATAATGTTTATGTTATAATGTATAATGTATTGTATTTCAAAATAACCTGTACACCTAAATAATTAAACTTGTATTGTTTCATGTTCGAGATAGTAACGCATACCCATGCGTATTATTTTTTTTTCTCAACCGTATAAAGAATTTAAAAATATATCCTAATGAAATTGGTAAAGGGTAAATAATATAACATATTGTTGTAATATTATACGTATGATGAAAGGTTAATGTATGTACATATGGTGATTGGTGACATAGACTTATTTACAATGATGAATGAGATTCATTTATAAGTGTACTCATTGTTTCAAAAAGTAACTTTTTTTTAAAACATATTTTTACATTATTTTATAGTATTGTACAACCTAATAACACCTTGAACAAAAAATTTTTTAATCATTAAATTTTTTCTAGGTTTTAATTTTTTTTTTTTGAATGACAATATGCATTTTGATGTATTGAGATAGGAAGGTACTCCAAAAAATATTCTGCTTCAAAATATGAAATAAAAAATGTATGTAGTCATTCAAAAAGTAAGAACTTAAAAACATAATGATAAAAATTGTAAAGTTATAATATTTTTATAATAATGACATTAAATTGTGTAAAAATAAATAATTTTCAACAAAATTAAAACTATTTGAAATGAATATTGAAACTTAATTAGATCACCTTGTTTTTATATATATATAAGTTCCAAATGTAATATAAAAAGTAAAGCGATTTTGAATTTGTCTCATTCTGCAGCCAGGCACGGTACAGGGGAAATTAGAATAAAGACCAGGTTATCGCAGGCGCTATAAAACATGCCTCGCCGTTTATATTTTTGTTTTATTTTTGAGTAATAATTATTAACTTGCGTTATCGAACGTTGCAAACTCATTTTCGTTGTTGGTTTTAATTTATAAGGTTTATTTATTTTTGATGTGATATTTTATAAGTATGAAAATTTAGTACTAATAATATTGTCATTATGTCTGATTTTTTTTTCTGTGTCTCTCCAATCTAAAGACTTACTTAAAAGCTTGGCCTTACTATGTTTTACTTAATGATTAAATGCTTATAACTTATATATAGGTTATGATTTATGAAAATATGAAAAACTCAGAAATTCCTCCCTCTTTGAGTTATTTTTTGTTAAAAATTAATATTTACCTAATAATTTTATTAGACATTTTAAATTGTGATATTCAAGATTCAAACGAAGTTTTCTGTATCATTTAACCAATAAACGACAGAATACATTAAACACTATAGCTAGCTTTGCTTATTAATTATTTTAAAGTCATAATCATATTATCATTATTATTTTGAAAGTAATTCAATTGTAATATTTGTTTAAAATACTAGAGTAAGTAGTAAGTACCACCAATGTTGCCCAGTGTTGGCATCCATTTCTCGATCGATATAGACGAGATGATTATACTTTTGGATTCAATCCAAAAAAAGTGATCGCAAACATGTATATTTAATAAAATAATAATATATTTAATATAAATAATACAATGTATAACTTCATCAGTATAATATATACACATCTTAATAATCTAATAACTATGTCATTATTTTTTATTCAAATAAAAAAAGATGCCAGTTTAATTTACAAAACGACAATAACTGATAAACGTCTTCCAATAATGAGCATCGATGGACTAGCTCACCTTGCACGTAATCAGCTAATCGAGGTCAAGAAATTAATTGATTAGTTTAGCGAGAAGGTTCACAAATATAGCTACAAATCAACTTTAAGACTATAAACTAATTGTGTATTAATTGTAAATTATACTATAGACTATAAGTTGTATAGGTGTGTTATAATACAGGTTACGAATCGCGATGATTTACAATAATAATCGTCGTTGAATTTTTGAGGGACCTATTCCTAAACTAAATATACGACCTTATGTGGATTGTTTCGAATTCTTTTATTCGCCAACGAATAAATTATATTGACGTTTAATAAATTTTAAATTTAATATATACATTAACAAAAATTAAACCAAGGATACATACAAATAAAAATCCTATATTCTTTATTAAACAACAGTTCAACTTTGCAGATGAAATATTCTCTACTGCTATAAATACGGCAATAATTAAGTCGCTACTAATTTATGCACATCCAGTATGCACTGCCGCTTCTTAAACAAAAATTACAATTACAACATTTCCGAAATAAATTCCTATGTATTATTAGCACTAAAAGCCATTTGGTTCATGAGAAATAAACAGCTACGTAATAATACTGGAGATTCCTCTACCTATCAACATGGATAATATCAATTCAAAAACTTCCACAATAATCTAAGAAAACCAAAGGAGCTCTCCATTTAAAAATCAGTGGAAAAATATCTAAACCTAGGCTAAAACCGCGTCTATTACAATTAACACATCTTCTGAGAAGACTTCAAATACCTACCATTCAGTTAGTTTTTAATCAAATTTATTTATTTTATTATCCAATGTATAATTTATAACTAAAATAACCATGGTCCACGTATGACCAAAAATAAAATCAATATTTATAATATTTTAGTATTTTAAAAACATTAAGTATGTTGACATAATTAATTAAATAAGTGATAAATAAAAATCAATATCATTGTTTACAACTTTACATGGCATCAATTAATCATCCGAAAATTGTACGAATCAGTCACCTCGACTCGCGAGTAATCGTCAGAATATCAATCTTGTGAAATATGAATGAATCGTTTCAAACTAGCAATAAGTTTGGCGCGTTCGTGCCTGTTTGATTGGCAACACTGTCACAGCCGGCCGGCATTATTAATGTAGTTTGGGATTGGTGCCGTATAATAGTAATTCGCCGGCCGGACACCGGTAAATTATCACACGACTTTTGGCAACACTCGCGAGTCGTGACAGCCGACCGGATGATTGTAACGCACGACGCACGAGTACGCTGTACACAAAATATGTCCGTCTGTTGGTGAAACACGCTTTTCAAGCTGCGTGTGTGTGTGTGTATTATATATTTATATGTTTATAGCAATACGAATGAGAGCGTGTTCCCGCTGCTGCTAATCGCAATTACCAATTTCCCATTGTCTTGTGGATGCGCCTGACGCTTTAGAAGCGGCAAAGACAGTCGCAGAACCTCAGCCGACACCAACGAACCGACCGCTCGATAATACGCGTCGAACTGATCTTCAGGTTAGTAGTAAAACAGCGACACCGAAGACGCGTCGCGATCGAACGGAACAGTCTATACTCTATATGATTATATATTCCACGTATATTGTATTTGTGTTGTGGCGTGTACGATATGGGATGGGGACTTATCGTCTGACCGGCGCTTTTTGTGCCGATGAGATGTTGATGACGAAAAAGACTGAGTATCTCGCGACCCGGTGTTTTTGGTTTATGGTTGTTCGGCGGCCGATGTTGGCCTATAGACATTGGCAGGGTGGTTGTCGTGCCAGCAAACTACACAGTCACAGAAAATTCCTTTTCCGATATCATTTACTACAGATAATCTGTGATGATTTCTGTGTAGTAGACCGTTCCTCAATACCACAATTGTGTTTTTCTCGGTTTATTTTTACTGTTTTTTGAAGACCTTTGTTATCCAAATAACTGTAAATTATAATACCTATGTATTAGTATCATTTCCACTTACTGGCTTATTTTCTTCCTAGCTTTCAAATAACCAAAAAAATATCAAGTAATTCAGGTCGTATACTTCCCCAGTATGATAGTCAGTTAATAGTTTCTAACAAACGATAGTAATTCCACTATTGAACTCTATTGTTGTTCTTTAGACATGATTGTGGATTCTTTCCTTCTCGGTCTAAAATTTACTTTTATGTTCAAATATAAATATATATCATGTATGTTGATAATAAAAAATATGTAGGTATGTTACTGATGTGGTTTTCCTTTCTATACACAAAATACTTCTCCATATTATCCATGGTTCCAAAGTTATTTAAGCTTTTGTCTGTTAGAATGATTTGGGATACACCATCAATTTATATTTTAATATCGATCTGTTACTTTTTATTACTAGATTGCAATTAAACTGGTACCAATACCACTATACTATTGTATACATTTATTATTAAAATCTCAAAATTAAAAGCAACCAGGTTACCAAAGTAACATACGACTTGAAAGATTGATCACAGTAATTCTAGAAGTAGTACAATACTTCTAAGTATTCGAATATATTAAACAAAATATGTATAATATTATAGATGCACAAATATAACGTATATCTAGAGTTTTGATAAATTATTAACTAAACTATTATTTATATATTATAACTTATAAGTTAATAATAACATTGGTAATATGTCTAAATAACCTATACCTATTTATTTATTAGATTTTTTTTCTTATTATTTATTACTACTAGATAGGAAAATAATATGTAGTTTTTTTTTTTAAGTTTAAATTGGAAAATGTATTAAAAATATAAATGTTGTATTATGCATGGTATTAACTAAGACAAATAAATGTGGATCTTTAACCTAACCGAATAGGAACAGTATAGTAAAAAATTACTTAATAGTACCTATAAGCAGGGAAAGGCAAATTTGGCAGTCCCTTAGAATCTCACAAATTTTAAGGGCTCCAAAGCAAAGTGAATGATTTTGAGGTTTAAATATGTATGTCAAATAGAGTTTCCAAATATTATTGCCATGGGTCACCAATGTTAGTTATCATGATGGTGAATATAAAGTAATTTTATAAATTTCTAATGCTTTCAAAAAAAAAAAGTTAATTGTTAATGCATTGCAAAATTATTAAGATATATGAAAAGAAAGGGTGTTACGATCATTAGTTTTTGTATAACAAATCCTATACTGTAGTATAAAATAAGATAAGTAGGTACTATACTATTTATGTTTTGTAATTGTGATATGAGTAAAAATATTACATATTTACATACAAAAAGAAAACTCTCGACAAGATTTAGAAAATTATTTTGCTTTACTTACCTCTGTCCTCTATGGCACTATTTTGGATTAATTATAACAATTGATGATTTTTACAACATGCAATCTAAAGAAGATTAATTTGATTTTTAAATCTAATAATTAGGAAGTCATAACTAAAATACCAACTTAAATATCTAAAAATATATCAAAACATATTTATTTTTAAGTAATTTTTTTTATAACTAGTTGCATTAATAAAAATAACTTGCTAAAATCATTCATTATCAGATTTTTATTTTGTATAAAATTATCAGTTGTTTATGATATGTGGCTTTAGTCATTATTTTTAGAATATTTTTATAATCTATATTTAAAAAAAAAAATTGGAAATTCACTCTGCTGTATAGGTTTCCAACATTATAACTCGTTATTGAGTAATTCATTTTATTATTGGGTGTGTTAAATTTGAATTCAATGTTAATTCATCAAAATGAAAAAACGACTAAGTAGAGACTAAATTTCTAATGATATTTTATATTAAGATATATTATAAGTAACTAGTTTGCACTATTTTTTGCCAAAAAAATTACATTCTTTCTACATAGGATTGATGTACGGTCATTTGTCTTCTAACCATCAGCAATAATGAAAAATTATTAAAATATGTATAATTTAGATACTTAAGATATTTTATTAATTTTGTTATGTAATATTTAAAAAAAAACTTAAAATTCTGCCATGCATTTTCAAAATTACATTGATTTTAACATATGTAATAAATTTTCAAACTTTATTAAACATAAAAATTCTATGAATACTTCAAAAAAAAAATGAAAAATTTCATTGTGTATAAAAATAATAATTCAAATACTAGTGGAATGTTTTAAGTATGATTATTAACATATGTTTAATTTTTTTGAATTACAATAAAATAACAAAGTTGATTTTGTAAAACAATTATGCTGTGTAGATATTTTTTTTTACCTAATTACTAAGCAGAAATTTTATATTTTTGATCCTCATAAGTACTAATAAGGTCTAATTTGTTACCAGAAACAACTCAAGTTAAAGCACAAAAAAAAACCCATTTTTGCAAAACCAGAGTTGTGTTTTGTAGTATTTTAATTGGAGTGACCTTTTTTTTGTCTTCTATGGTGTTTGGACTGTTAGATTTTTAAGTTTTGAAAATTGGCTTTCTAATAACTTTAAGTTGCCCACCTCTGATATATACAATAAGTAATTTGGTGTAAATCAAAAATATGTAGATACATGAATTTTTTACCATACGTTTATATAAGTATTTTCTATACACCATAATGTCTTCAATATATTTTGACTCTTGAGTTATTTATAGCTATTAAAATTTATTTTTATTAAAAAAATTTGTTGATTGGTTAAAATACTTAAAAGTAAAAATAAAAAAAAAAATGAGTAAGTCTATAATAGATTTTATAAGCGTTTCAAGTTAAGATTTCGATAAAATAAGTAAAATCACGAAAATTTGTAGTTTTTTTTTAATTTAGAAATTCATAAAAAAAGTTCTATTTAAATCTAAGATTTAAAAATTTAACAAAAGATTCTCCATAAGTTTTTTTACATTTTACATACAAAAAAAAGTTTACCAAAAAATCTATTTTTTATACGCGTTTGAAATTAAACATTGCATATTCACTCGTAAACTACTGATTTATCGGGAAACAATTTTCTTATTTTATTCTAATTCAAAAACAAACTATCGTAGACACTTAAAATATTCATCAAATGTTGAGATTATTATTTTCTATATGTACATCATACAATTTTAAAATTATTTTGACACTTTTTGACATAATTGTTTTAAATTTTCGCTTAAAATATCGATTAATAAAATTTTGTAGGTTAAATGTATAATTGTAATTTAAAAATATTTTTTATAGGTGCTTGAAACTTTTAAAGTATATTATATTTTATACACTCAATGAAATTTTCAAATACAGTGTTTTCTAAAAATATTAATTCAACCTGCTGTTTTATTAATAGTAAAATGAATTATTTTATCAGCAATATAAAATCATAAAATTGCAATTAGTTATATAGACTGACAAACCGTCTTCGCTCAAAATCGTTCTCGTATTCAATGATTTTATATTATTGAATTCAAATTCAACTTATTACAGTGTCGCCACTCGACGACACTCGCTGTACAGCAGAGCGGTACTCGCTGACCTTTTTAAAATTGTAGGTAAAATTTTTTTAAAAGATATCGTGTTCAGAGCTAGTTTATTTAAACAGATATTTGTCATTTTAAGATGCTGTATATATTATATAACAATGTAATGCTAGAAAAAGTAAGGAAAGTGCATGTTTATAAAGGTTTGACCTAACCAGGTGTTTTGAACAGGTGTTTCTGTAGAAATACTACCTGTATTTCATATAATATCGCTCAATTTGATTTATTTTTATTTATGCTTTTGGTGATCATATCATGGGTTTAGTGTTCCATATGGTGGTGTATTCCTTAGATTTTACATCGTGTTGAGGATGTAATATTTTTAATGGTTACAATATAAATATAGATCTGAATTTTTGGCCTTTCTACTAACACTGTAACTTATAAAAATATTTTGTGAAAGAAGTCAAATTGAGACAAAATTATATTTGTGTGTACAAAACTATCTAAAATACGAAATTGCAATGTCAAAAATGGTTTTTTATGCTATACAAAAAATGTCAAAAAATTATTTTCACCGATTATTACAGATTTCTGTACTAATTCAAAATAAAATAATTTTTATTTAAATATCTATAATAAATTAATTAAAAATAATACACTTGTTCATTAGTTTGATAACAGTTAATTAATATTTTTTTAGATATAATTTAAGGTAAATAATCTGATGATATTATATAGTCTAATATTATATTATATAATATATGTCTGATATTAAATTAGTCTTTGTTTTATTACTTACAATCAAAATATACATTATTATGTTTAAATAGTGAGATTTACAAATTCAAATTTGTTTTAAATATTTGAAATTTTAATATTTATGTATTAAAAAATTACGATGTATATTAAAATAAAATTTCGTCACATATACTTAAGTTATATTTTTTAATTCAAATACCATAACATATGAATAAAATAATTAGTTTTATAAAGAATTAATACATATTAACATTAAACATATGTATTAATAATACACACTACCTATAACGTATATTTTAATGACTATGAATTAAACCATGCAGTTTTAGTTATCTATGTTTAATTCTTGAATTTTTGTTAGGTTCTCCTATCTAAAAAGCGGAACCGAGTGGTTGAGAATTTACACAATCCTTAACTAAGCGTTTAAAATTTCGACTCTACAGTAAGTAGACGATGGATTTTATTGCTTTGATAAATAATAAATGTTTGTTTATATATGCATGAGTACTTTCATAATATTTGATTAAAATACTAAATTGCAAACACAATTGTAAGTAGTTGATATTTTACATGGTTGTATTGTTGCATACATTGTATTATTTATTTAAACCACAGTTCTTTGTTTTAAGTTAAAATTAGAATTGCAATTTTCCAACTATACTTATTGAAAATGTATTATGTTTGAACCAATATGAAAAATTATACACGTTTTTTTATTGGTATTCGAATCAGCTTGTATATAAAACAGTGTGCGATATGTTTGTTTTTGTATAGAACTGATGTATTGATACATTCGAGTTTTTTTTAAAATAATTTTGATTCTTAGAGTTTTAATTTAGATAAAAAATTAAATACTTATTTTAACTTATTTATTGGTTATTAAATGCATTTATATTCAAATTAGATAATAATTAATTTAAATTGTGTACTTTTATTGAGTTTTTGTATTTGTTGGTTTTTTTAGTTTTTGCTAGTACAATAAACAATTTATTGAACTATATACTTAAAGCCAGGTACACAATTACAATATTCGTGCGTAACAATAACACCGTAACGTAACATCTTTTGGTGCGATTAACATTTACCAACAACTCATGGAACGGCGTTATGGTTACGCACGAATGTTGCAAGTGTGTACTCGGCACACAATTTAAATATTTCGTTGAGGTTGGAGATACCCATGGTTAAAGGAGAAAATAATTGTATCGTAAACATAGACTTAAGAATATATAAGATCCATCATAATACAAAATTTATCTAAGAATGTTTTAAACATGTACACTGTGTGTTTATTAACGAATAATATCACCTTCTAAAAATGAATTGCTTACAATTAACACAAATTAATGTGCATATTTTAATATTATTATTAACTTAGTAATTTAAATTATTATAATTATAAACGTTCTTTATAATTCGTAGTACTACCTTTTTTCGATTTATCATTAAATATTATCTAATTTCGCCTTTCCAGATCATAGTTTGTAATTTTATAAACTAACACATACGTTATTTCATATGAAAAATTGTATGCATTTCAACAAAAGTATTATTTATTATTGCATATATTTATGTATAATTTTGTATAATATTTAGTTATGAGGTACACAGAAGATTAAAATAAAGTTAAAGGGTATGCATTTAAAAATATTAGGTGATTCACATAATACAGAGAAAATTTTTATTGATGAATTACATAATTCTTTTGGTATTATCATTAACTGTATACCATACATTTAAGTTTTCACTTATATTCGGCCATCTTGGGGGTCTTTAAAATATTTTTATTTTATTTCGAAAGTAAAACCCATTTGTGACAACGACGTGTATTTGGTTTTCTTTATATATATAATATGAATAATTTAATATTTAAGACTATATTGGTATAACTTAAACTGAGAAACTAAAAATTATTTTATAGCCGTTTTCCCATTCGATGTTTCATTTCATACTATACATATTACATATTTTTAAATTTCACGTAAAATCTATCCAACTCTTATATAATGTTGAAGTAAAAGCATCAAGCAGATGTTTGAACAATATACAAGCAGCTGAAACGTATAATATCGTTCTTATTTCCTTTGTACATTGTTATGTTATAGGATGTCCTTTAAACTGGCAATGAATAGTTATGATTCTTTAATAAAATTTAATATACGGAATAGCGAATACCTATTTTGTTAAGAAATCTTTGAAATACCTTGAACTAAATTAAATATTTAAAATATGGTATTAATTTTTTTTCAACGTATTCTAGTTGACATTACATAACGCATGTTAATAATTTAGAATGCCGTTGTTTCACAAATATTTTTTATATACTTATATATATATTTTTTTTAATGAAACGCACATCAGTGTCCAAGACGTTATTTTGGCTATTATATAAGAACGACTGACTATGAGTGTCGACAACACAATTTATTATTTACAGCATTAATAACAACGATATTATATTTGTATGGAGGTTCAACTTGAAATCTGTATGTTTATGAAAACGCGTCGCGAGAAAACTTCAAATTTCGCGTTATAATTTGCATACGTTTAGAACGCAGCTCGGATTATAACTTGTTTTTTTCGATCCAACAGTTGCGGCGGTGGGGAAGTCTACCGGTGTAACTGATATCCGTATATCTTGGGCGACCGTCATTGAATGACACCACTACGGTAGCAAAAATGTGAACAAGAACAAACGTAAAAAACGCTGGGCGGCACGCGCAAGCTAAAGCGGCGTGCACTATCCGCCGCCACGTGGTCGTGTACTCTTGTGGGGCGACACATTCAATTCGGCCGTGAACGCCAGGCAACACTGTTCTGTCGGCTGCCCGGCTCGTCCTCGCCGTGCCCGCCACCATGCCGGTACGACGACGTCGTCGTTCCCTTCGACCCCGCTTGCGCTCCACCGTGTTCTTACCTTCCGCGGTGTCGGCTTTCTCCACTTCGACCTTCCGCCACACCACTTTTTTATTTCCCTTCGGACACCGTCGCTTCTCGCTCGTACGCACGCGCATTGTGATCGTTCCATCGCACACTTACCACCACGTTGCTCAGAATCCGTCCGTCGCCGCAATATTGCGCCGTGGTTTTCGTAATTTTGTGTGTAGTGCACTAGTGCAGACCAGAGAGCTCATGAGTGTATTACTCCTGTTACGGTCTCCACGTGTGTACGTAGCTACGTGATAAGTTTTCTTTTTTTGCTCCGCTTACGATCGAATTTATTTTTTATCAAGTCCCCGGCTAATGGTTTTTCATTCAAAATATATATTATTTTATTCGTTCCGTCCGGAGAACGGAACCGCCGCCGTGTTTGAAGTTTATCACTCGTTTCATACGTCTTATGTTTATCGTGATGGTGTTTCCCCCCAAAAAGTAACAATTAATTTAAAGTATTTATATAATAATATGTTTTAATTTGTATTCGACGCAGTTTCAATATTATTATGGCACGAGGCGACTACGTGAACAAGGTTGGTTACCGGTTTTTATAAATAGAAACCAAATAATCGTATCCGTTATTTTAATAGTAGTAATAGTATTAGTATTTATTGGCAGTAGTAGTAGTAGTAGTATACTATATTATAGTATAGTTCGAGCGAGTGGCGTTTGTAGCGCGCTCGTGGTTTTCGGCCTGCGACGGCGCGATGGTTTGCCTCCTCACAACGTGGTTTCTATTGTTGCCGTCACACGTCCATACGTTCGCGATGGGCAGCCACTTGAGCTACCGTTCCACGTAACTAAAATAATATACGCGCTTTTAAGTCTACACGTACCGTTCTGACGGTCTCCCTATCGTCGTGTCTTGACACTGCTATGAAACCGTCGTCGGTCGCCCGGCCAGTGTCACGAAAGATGCTAATTTACACGTGTGTGTGGGTGGTTGTCTCTGCGTTGATCGCCGTGACGTTGTCTATAGACGCCCGCGGATCGCGCGAAGTCTCCTGTTTCGGTAACGTGTCGGTATAAACGTACATAACCTAACAATGCCGTGCGTCAGCCCCGGTATGAACGCGCGTCTTTAAAGTCGCGTTGCCGGTACGCGGTATCACGTCATCCTACTATTTTGTGTCTGCGAAATCCACGTTACGCTCATAACACTAATGTCTTGCTCGCGTTATACGACCTGTGCCTCTAATTTGCGGTATAGGACACTTAAAAATGTGCAAGTTTAATTTTGGCCGTCTTGTTTGCTTACGTGGATCGTCGACGTTGCGATAAGACCACGGACGTTATTATTATTACTACTACTACTACTACTACCACCGACCGGTTAGCGTGTGGTAAAAACCTGACCCAGACGGTCGTGCGATTTACAGTTTTTACCTGTTGCCAGAATGTAATTAAGTGCAGTTCACCTGGGGGTTTTTTTTATGGAAATCGTTATTTATATATTATATATGCTAAAATAATATAATATTACACTCCATGCCCATGGTCTATCGTGTGGCTGTTGTGTAAAGTTCTATTACTTTATACAATTTGGTTCATTTTTTTTTTCATTCATTTCCAGTTTTGAACAGCTCTTTTAATAATTATTTATTTATGCTCCCGTGTGCACTTAATTAACTACCGAGCGGTTATTGTTATAACCATTGCGGCGTAGTTATATCGCTCGATCGAACTCGTCTTATATAATCGCAGCGAGATATGTTCATATTTATTAACCGTCGCCGCCAGACTTATATTTCAAAATCCAATCGTCCATTATTGCTCTAATTACCTTTCTATTTTATTATATTATTTACTATATATCTATATATATTGAGGCACTTTGGGAAAGTATTGTGAATACTTCGGTCGATCATACGGTTTTAATTCTAAGGAATGTTAATTACTGCCTAGGTATTAAAGTATTAAAATATTGCACTGTTGCAACAATACGATTTTAGAATGTTTACCTGCTATTAAGTGATTTGTACGGTCCCTGGTTTTTTTCGTAAATTTATAATATAATAGTATGTGTTAACAAATTTATTGTTTATTTTTGATGAGAAAAATGGAAATATATTGAAGTTATATTTTATTTTAATCAGTAATGAAATCAATGACCCGGCCGGTTAGGTTAGGTATCAAACCTTGAATTTAAATTAAATTTAACTCTTATAATGATAATGACTGTCAATTTACAAAAAAAAAAACTTAATAATATTAGGCAAGTATGTTAGGAAAGACAAAAGTAAAGATATAAAACAACTTCATTTATTTCATGTTTATTCGTAATCGATTTTAATTTAACATAATATTTTGTGTCATACTTTTATGGACCTATTATGTTTTGTACATTCGATTAAGGTTCTATATTGTTATCGGAGCAATGCGTATTATTTATACAACTATTTAGCCATGAAAAACGTTCTTCTTTTCTATTTCCTAATGCTCATTTGTTTTCTTGTTTTGTGTGTTAAATTTATCATTGAAAATTGTGAATTTCGCATCGTTACAAATAACAGTTGTGACATGTGAAGTATTATAATATCACATCGAATGATCTAAAAATCACGCCATTTTATTATAATATTTTAGTTACGTAGATAGAATAAAGAATTTATTATTAGGTATTAATTAGCTCGATTTCGATTACAGTTTAAATTGTTAATATATATGTATTATCCAATCGACTATCAAATATTATCCGTTTTAAAATAATAAGGAGATTATAACTCGTATTGAAGTGTTCATATTATCTGTATAATTTTTAATTTCCACTATTGTTAAAAATAAGTGTTGTTTTAATTAAGTTTTAAAATGTCAACTAAGTACCTTGTTACGAAAGTGGGTATTAATTGTTATTTGTTTTTATTAAAAAAAAAAATTAACTAATATTTTGTTTCAATTTTTAATTTTTCTAGGATTTTGTATAGGCTATTTTAAAACTAGATACCTATTATATTTGTTTTGCTTTCTCTGGAATTTTCGGAAACTCCCTTAGATTATTAACTTTTTATTCTTCATGTACCTTTTTGTAATTACTCATTAGGGATGCTAATTTAACATATCAGTACTTGAAACTTATCGATTTTTCGGTTATCGATTTATTAACGGGGATCCTAGCTACAATATTCTGACTTTACAATACCGCATAAGTCGGAAGTGTAATATTATTTTTATATTGACTAATTTTTCGTTCATGACCCATTCTTGTATTAAAACATTTTTTAGATAAGTTTATTGACTGAACATAGCAACTAGCCAAACCTGTTTTTCATACAATTCAATACGTCATAGGTTCATGCACAAAAAACAGGTATGTGGTCTGATTTCTTCTCAGACACAGCCATCGGCAATCTACTGAGTAGATTCTACTCTGTACACTCACCGGCAACGCCTAAACTGTACACTTTGTGACACGTGTAGTGCAAAATTAACGAATAAAAGCAACGATATTGTTACATTTTTGTTTAGCAAATTTAAAGCGTTCATATTTTAAGGTTTATGAATATCCATAAAACAAAATATATATACAGAAACATCGATTATTTGATAAATAATATTCAACAGTTTTTTTCGTGTCTACTCGTAAATATATTATATTATCAAACTAATTAACTGTGGTGGGACAAGTGAACCACGTGTGACTTTCAATATCTGATCACTAATTATCCTTCTCTTTCACGCTATAGAATTATTTAAATTAAACTTTTTCCACTCTTGAACTTTTTTATAGACATGGTTTATTTTCAAAATGTAATTGGTAAATTACATAATATAAAAGTATATTATTATGGCTCTTTAACGCTAATTATACAAATTTGAACATTTTTAATTATATTTATGTATGAAAACATTTTTGTTTGTTAGTAAAACAGCTTAAAATGTAATACAAGGTTCCTCCGTTGTAATTATAGCAGTTAAAAAATACATAAAACATAACCACAATGTTTTTATATGCATTTGAACTTCAAATTTTGACAAAAGTCGTCAATTGACTCTAATTTTTACAGCACATGGATGGTTCTGCTGAATGCAAATTTTTCTATGTTGCGCGTGGGTCTGAGAGAGAGAGAAAGAGAACGAACTATAAAAAAAAATAGTAAACTGACATCCTTTTATGATTTAAAGAGAATTGAAATTTATAATTCTATCAAACACACGTGTAACATAGGTATTTATGACCAATATTAATCTGTAAAACGATAAGAATTCTGATAATAGATTTAATTATGTCTTTAATTCTACTTGAGATCGACTTGAACACATTTTGAAATTGATATATTGCCGTTATCCTAAAAAATGTAGGAAAGATCTCAGGTAGACTTTATTAGCAAATTTAAATCTGTTTTCAGTGTTTTTTTTTTATTAGGTCAACTGGTATGTTGGAAATATAAGCTGTTTAAATTTTAAATATTAGACAATATACAAAATATTAGACAAAAACAGTAAATCAACGCATCCTTTAGGATTAGTTTAGGTTAAAACACATCTAAGACTTAAAAATGTAATTAATTCAAAAAAAAATACCAAATTCTACCGCTTGGTCATTGTAACATTTAAGTATTTCGCTGTTGGTGATTTTTGAACAATATTATTACCTAAAATGATATTGTTTGCGGTTAACCGTGTGATGCTTATATATATATATTTCTCACCACACTTACTTTGGTATTTAAAATCATGTACACGTCTCTTAACCATCTGTGTCAGCATTCACATTGACTAGTTTGTTGTTTGCTGTACGTTTCCCATGTACAAAAACAAATAAAGATGTAAATTTATAATATTCTGCATGGTATAAATCTAACAACATCTGTTGCTTAACACATGACAACTATTAGAAATTGGCATTTTTTAATGATGTGTTTTACATTGATTTTTTCGGTAATGTGAATTTAATTTTAGCAAACAAAAAAAAAATCATGTAGGTACCCCTACGTTTTTAAAATGAATTGAATTATTGATATTTTAAAATTATGTATTCCTTTTATGTACCTCTACCTAACTTATTGCTATATAGTTATCAATTGTTCTTATTCATCTTAGGTTGAATTTAATAAATTATTAGAACCATTGACAATTAATTAGTATTGTTTAATAACTATAACACTTTTTTTTATTTATATATTAATATTAAATTAACTATCTACAAAAATTAAAATATTGATTTAATCAACTAAATAATTGTATCCTAATAGGTTAGGTACTTATAATAGAACTTATAATAGTACTTTACAAAGAATGAATTTAATATAATGTTGAGTCATATATTTCCTTACTGTTATAGAATAATTATCAATATAAAATACTTTACATATTTCAATATTGAATCATTTTTGTTCATAAACTAATAATCTATGAAAACTTTTTAAATTTATATTTTTTACCTAATAGGTTTTTCACTCGTATCAAAGTGGATATCATACGATATGTTCAAGGTGAGGACTGTATCGCTGGGGAGAATTTTAACGTTTTCGACAGCCGTCTTATACCTCGGTTATCTTTGGTACAAGCGCAAGAGAACTTTGTCACATCGCCAGAGTGACAAGAAGAGACCCTGTTCTGAACCTTCAGAACTGACTAAAATTGATGATCAAGAATTATTTCAGGCATTAGAGAAAGCCTCTCGTACATTAGAGGTATCACAAGCTGTGGAAGAAGAACTAATTGAGAATTCTGTTATTCATAAAGAGATCATGGAGCCAACTGTCAGTGAAATAGAAGTGAATGAAAAAGAATTATTTATAGTTAACGAAAAAGTACATGAATTGGTTACTAAAGTTATTACAATGGCTAGTGAACAACAGATATGTTTAGAATCTGAAATGATCACAATAAATTCTTTAACTGAAGATTTGACTAATTTAAAATTAAGTACAGAAATAGAAAAAGAAAACAAAATAGTTATAAATTCTGACGATTCAATAAATATTCATAAAGTTTTAGAAAATATTGAGAAAGAAGAAATAGAAGAATACTCTAAAGATAAAGCATGTTGGACAGTAATGGTAGAAAAAGAAGATCACTGTGAATGTCCAAAAGCTGTTCTTATTAAAAAAGTTAAAAAAGATGAAGAACCTATGATATTTGAAGGAATTAAATTTAAAGGAAAAAAGAAAAAAGGCAGAAAAAAGAATCAAACTAAAGATATTATTAAGCTTCCTTCTGAATCAAACAGCAAAAATAAAACTAATAGCATTGTAAAATCTGTAAACAAAAACCAAATTGTAGAAGAAGATTGTGATTCAGCGCATAGTGTAGATCATAGTATTGACACTAATGATGCACCAAATACAATTTATTCAGATATTAGAAGTGTTGTGAGTTTTATTTTTTAATCAATATATTTTTATTTTATTTTTATTCTTAATGATTACGTGTTTTAAAAACAGGGTTCTCAAGACAGTGGCAAAGGTGGTAGTTCTTTTTCTGGAGAACTACGCACAGTTTCAGATTCTGATGAGCAAACGAGTTATGACTTTTTAGTTCCAATTGAACTAGTAGGACCAATTATTGGTAAAAAAGGAGCATTTGTTAAATATATCAAAGAGAAAAGCAATGTTAGGCTTTTTGTCGAAAACAAGACTGAAAGTCCAGAAGATAAATATAAAATGTGTACATTAGTTGGTGAGTATTAAGTTAAAATTTCATTGGTTTGTATATTTGGTTTATTAAAATATTTCTTAATCGTTAATAGGATCTGAACTAAATATTAACAAAGCGCTCAAGTTAATTAGAACCAAGTTTCCTGAAAGAGCTTATCCAGAGTTTACTTTAGAATGCATTTCTTCAATGTTTGATGGTTCACCTGTTATTTCTCAACTTTTTAAGGTAAATTTATTAAATACAACTTTTTTACATTCGCACTTATGAAAATGTTTAATGTTTAGTCGGAATTAATTGAAGGCGTTAATAACCATGTTATTGTAACTGACCTAGTAGCTACCGATCATTTCTTTGTACATAATGCATCAAGTCCAGATTATGCAATGCTTTCTTCTTTGAATTTTGCTATGAACGATACATATGGAAACAGTAAAGAAGATATTCCAGAAGTTGATTTACGCACTGTTACCCATGGTATTTCTCAGCTTATTATTAAAGTTTTAATATCTTTAACGTCTATACATTTTACTGTAGGTTCTGTAGTGGCCACCTATAGTGAAGATAATTGGTACCGTGCGCAAGTGATCGATGTAGATGAAAAAAAATATGAATCTGCTAATGTGTTCTTTTTAGATTATGGTGGTTGCAAAAAAATTGAACAATGTGATATGAGGCCAATGCATGACTCATTAATATCATTAAGCTTCCAAGCAATTGAATGTAGTTTAGCGAATATTGCTCCAAGTAAATTTACTACTCATGTATTTTTATGTGTTTTCGTAATATCCATTTATTTATTTGCTGTTTAGCTTATGGTGAGTGGTGTGAAGAATCCTTAAAAATGTTTGAATCACTGACTACTAGCAAAATGTTGTTTGCGCAAGTCATTTACAAGTCTGATAGTATACAATATGTTAATTTATTAGCTTTTGATGGCTTAGTGGTAAATAATTTATTTTTGTATTTTGAAAATTTCGTTGTATTTATATTATTGGTTTTTTTTCTATCCAGACCATTTCTATCAATGATGAACTGATTAAGTATGGATTCGCCATCTATTCTCCCCCAAGTGGGATTTATCGAAATGATACAACACCCGAACTTAACGAACCAACACACGCACCTGCATAGGTTACTTTCTCATTTGTTTTTAAAGTTGCTTTTGTATTTTCCTGACTGTTATTGCGTTGTTTTATTACTATTTTTTCCATTCATGACTTAATAATTTTTATTTGATTTTAAATCTTTCATTGAAAACCTGCTTTCAGGTATATATTTTTTTTTTAATAATCACTCATTTTTCTACACAAATTGGTATTTTTTTTTTTTATTTATTTATGAAAGTATAAAAACTAAAACATTTGATTTATTATGAAACAAATTTGATTTGGATTATAGTAATAGTTAATTAACAATTAATTCTTTCTTCAGTACAAATACCAAACTTTTAAAACTAATATAAATCATGTAATATAATTGAAATTATAATACATTTTTATTAAAATACCATTTGTTATAATTTTAAGTACTTCAGTTTATTTGTGTATAATATTTAAAAGAAATTATGTCATTGTATCACCAAAATAGTTTGATATATATATATATATTTTTTTTTTTTTGACAAATAAACAAAATGTGTATATTGTTTACATTCGATTTAAAAAAATTTAGACATAAACCAAATAAATTATGTTAAATTATATTTATTTTATTTTTATTTTTTTGATCTTCATCAACTGTATTACAATAGAAATAAGGTTTTATTTTGAAAATGGTTTTCTTTTTTCATTAAATGCATATGTTATAAATTTTAGTTTAAATTATGAAATTATTTTAATTACGTTATCTTTTCACGGGATAAAATCAATCACATAAGTTTTATAGAAGTATTATCAAATAATTAGATTACAGGAAACTTAATTAATGTTTCAATTTAAGAGTGAGAATTTATAAAAATTTTAAAATTGTTAATTTTAACTAGATGTGCCTCTTAAAAGTTCACATTTTTTATTCTATGAAAGAAATATCAAATTATATTATACAATTAATTCATTATTGATACAGATAAGTTAAGATTATTATAAGGGAAGCAATTTTTGTTATTGAGTGTTTTCTTTTATAAAAACTAACTAATTGGTTACATATTATTTTGTTTTGTTTTTATAATTGTTTCCTTTTCTGATTTCAAATCAATGGTCATATAATATTAATGTGATAGTTAATGGTTGAGCATAATTCTAAATTATGCAATTCATTAAATTCCAGGGCTAAGATTTATGTACATTGAAAATTATTACAAATGATTTATTTACATATTTTGACAAACAAAAAATGCATCTCTTGTTGTATTATTTAAATTAAAATAATATAAATAAAGATGCGGTTTTATATTTTGGTGATAATTTCAATTCCACAAAGTTGGTGATATTATCTAAATACAATTTTTAATTGAAAATATTATGGATTAAAACTAACAAAAATATTTGTAGTTTATTTAATAAGAAATTTTGGTTTTCTGTTTCAAAATTAGAAGCTGCTTCATTTCATTAAAGATAAAAAATTATTTGTAATTTTAATGATTATTTTAACAAAATTAAATGCATGTTTTATATATTGCGTAATGATATTAATCCAACCCCTACATTTTAATTAATCCTGGTTGTAATTTCTCTTCTTAACACCACACCCGTGTTTGTAAACAAGTATAATGATAGAAACTTGTTGCCTGTTACTTTTGATTATAACTATTTTTTTCAAAAATTGTTTTTTTTTTGCAATCTTAAAGTTAAATGTTTATTTTTATATAATGTTTTTGTATACAAAATATATTTTTTACTTTTATAGTTAATTATGTGCAAGATTTAGAATATTCATTTAAAAGATGAATGTTTGCAGTGGTTGCTTTCATATTTACAAAGAAATTAGTGTATTTGTAATCTCATTAATAAAAAAATAATCAAGGAACTATCTTATGTATTATGATTAAACGTTAGACTTATGACATATAGTAGGTGTCTAGTGTACTTCCTCATTGAGTAGTTAAGAAATAAAATAAATGTATTAAATTTAAATTCAATGATAAATATTGCATACTAAAAAATGATTCTGGATGTAAGCCTATATTTCTAAGGATATTTTATTATACAATAATATTGTTATTGCCTATTACTAATTTAAATTTATATTAGTAACAGGTGCAATTAATTGAGCTGAGGTCCCATAAATAAATTACCCTATTATATTATAATTTATTATTTTAAAATTACTATAAGGAAAACTAATAAGGAATCTTGTATTCAATTTTCAAGTTTTTACTCTACAACAAAATTGAATATTTCAGTTATCTATTAACAGAATAAAACGAGTCAAAATATTTTGAAAATTATATTCTGTTTATTCAATTATTATTTATTTTAATATTTTTTTAATTCATTTTTATAAAACATTCAAGTTTTTACAGTTACCTATCTATTCATTTTAAGACAAATAAAATTGGTGATTTTAAAAGCTAGTTATGTGTTAAAATGTCTACTTTCCCCATTTATTAAGAAAACATAATTTACTCTTAACACCCAAATACCTACTAGATACAATTTTCTACCAAAAACTATCACGAAAGATGGAAATTGAAACATTTTTATGAGTAACTAAAAATAATTTATTAAGCTATTAATAATACAGTAGATTGAACTAATTTTTGAAGAAAACATTGCATTTGAACATGTCATTGTGTGTATTAAATACAATAACATACTTTAAATGTTTCATGTATCCATGGACCATGAATATTTTTAAATTACAACGAGATGACATAACATTGCTATCCTTCATTTAAATATATATTTTTTTGATTTTTTGGTTCCACTATTAACTACTTACAAGAAACCTTATTTTACATTTTCAATTCTTAGCATAATATTGACTATAAAATAATTTGTAAATATTCGATATTTTGGTGAATTTAGATCAAAATTTGTACTTTAAATACTTATAAAAAAGCGGGACTACATATCTTTAATATTTTTTAACTACTATTATAACAATTTATGAGAAACTTTGTATTCAATTTTCAATAAACCAGGGCTTGCAAATGTTATAATAACGTTACATATAACAAAAAACGATTGAAATTTGTAAACGTAATTAAAACCATAAAACTATTAACAAAATGTATAATTTATAGAATATCATTAAACAAGAAAAAACTCAATACGAAATAATTTAAAATCCATTTATTTAAAAGTTATAATATTAGTCTCATAAAAATATTTATTCCGCGTGATTTAGCAATCAATCCAAGAATTTATTATATTCTATATTCGAGCCATTCCTTGCATTAATTTTTTCATTTTCAATTATGTTGTGCATTGTTTTTTCGACAATGTTAAGTCTCCGTCTAGATGAAGGTATTTCAAGCCATAACAATCAATACACAAGCTATAGTTTTAAACTCAATAATTATATTTCATTGAAAGATAATTTTTTCTCTATATAACAGTATTTTTAAAAGGAACAACATTAGGATTTATCATATTTTTTTAGCAAACAATTCACAAATGTAAAAAACGTATAACATGACGTTGACGTATCAAATTATTACGTTCAATAAAATTTTTCCAGTTCATACTTCAAGAAGTCCATATAAAAATTTTAATAAGTTATAATGTTACTTAGTCTCCAAATCTCCTTAGTATTTTTACTAAATATATGAAGCTAAAAGAAAAATCGTTTATAATACTTGTACATCAAAGTTGTTTTGATTTTATGTGAACGTCTTACTTGCGATTGTGTTGTCTCTAAATGTTCAAGTTTATCTTACAAATGTGAAACATAGCAAATTTACGTTCAGCAGTTATCATTAGCTTCGTTGGTTTTAACATATGAATGTGTTTTTACCTTTAGTGACTACGCTCTATTCAGAAAAACAGCGGTACCGGGCGACGGTCAGATGATTCTTCCACCAACACTGGCGCGCAGACTTTGGAACAAAGTCACGCCTATGTGCAAAAGTCGGCCGCCCGGTACTGCTCTTATTCTGAACAGAATATAGTAACAATTTTTAAAAGAAATACTCAAATACCTATCATATTCTGTGGTTTATGGGATGATCCAAAAATGACCAAACGTGCCCCACAAATCGCAGAGCAAAAATAATATTAATAAGCAAGTTAACTGTAATATTAAACCTTACGAAGCTAAATGAGATCTGCCGAAAGCGCTCCGCACTTGTTACTTGTAAGACGGAAACTTGACATACAAAAACCATTGGTAGGTACTTGAACAATTCACATCGAGTCGTACATTAAAGTTGTAAGGTACGGTTTCCTAGACCCGATTGATCGCCGCCACGACTGGCCGATCCGTGTGCAGAGTGCGGCTTGACGCTGCGGGCACAGCGTTTCAATTGTGTCTAGGAAACCGTACACCATCGGCAAGCCAACTCCCCTCGCCTTTTTAATCAAAAAAGCTCAGTTGAATAGGTTTCAGTATAAGGTTATTTTTAAGTCCTTAGATAATATACTATGCTACTAGTATATAGGTCTAAGATCAACCCAAGTAAGCTACGATATTGAAGGTACACTGTGATGGTAGTGGTACTTTCATCACTGATCGTGAGCTTTTCTTACCAACGTATTCGAGATTGTGAACATAACAATGAAAGAAAACTTTTAAATATTATACCGAGGAAATATCAGACATTCTTAAAATAAGTTGGAGAGATCGAATATCAAATGAGGAAGTTTTTCGTAGAGTTGGAGAAGAAAGAAGCTTCCTGAAAGCTCTGAAGATTAGGAGAGCTAAACTCATTGGACACTCACTCAGACATAACAATCTACTAGGTAGAATAATAGAAGAATCCATAGAAGGGAAGAATAGCCGAGGAAGACCACCTCTCGAATACATAGGCCAATTAGTGAAGGATTTAGGGTGCGTAACATACTATGAGCTAAAGCGGAAAGCAGAGAAGCGGGAAGAATGGAGAATTGCTGCCAACCAGCCCTTGGGCTGTTAACAAAAAAAAAAAAAAAAAAATATCAGACGATCAGCGGCTGGCATTGCGAAAGGAGTTATCTCGGAGCAGCTGCCTTCGAGTAATTAATGACATGTTGGGTGACTGGGTATTAATTAGGTATAAAATGTAGTATTTATCTGGTTTGGGTTGGTGGGTGGAATACTAGATTTATCTCTGAACAATTTAGAGTTTGCTAAGCCACCGAACATATTATATTTACTATACTGACTAATTATCATAATTTTTAAATACGGTTTAAAAGCCAGACTAATGTTTACCAGTAAATAATAAATAACTAAAAAGTCTATTCTGATTAATGATTTTTTGAGTGTAAAAATCAGATTAGACTTAGATTTACTCCATAACTTTTATTTATACAGGTCATAATTCATTTTTTTTAAATTATTAAAATCCATTTGCCTGTAAGTGCATGTTTTTTTTCCAATTCTTTTTATAAATTTTTAGATTCCGAGTTTTTCTGTCTGTATAGTGTATACACGATAAAGATACTCAACAATTTTTAGCTAACTGTGGTTACCATTTTTATTAACAACACCAAGTGATGAGTTACTTAACACTCTATAAGTACTTAAAATGCACTCTCTGATCATTAAAAATAATTTATAAGATTTGTATCCATGTGTAAAAATTGCGTTAATAAACTATCCTATTAGATTATTTGTAAGTTCTGAAAGAAGTCTTTTTTGTCTTATTTGAGATCACGGTTCACGGATGAAAGGCTAAATTCATTATAGCTGTTTTAACCAGAGTTAGACTTGAAAAAGAAATTAAATTACAATGATATAATACATTTTCCAATGAAAAAAAGCTCGATGTAAACATATGTAATTTTATTTCAATTTCCTTCATTCAAATTTAGTAATAATATAAGTTATTATGCATTACCTATAAGTGTATTTTTTTTTACAAAATATATATTGCAAAAGAAATTTTTACAATGAGGTGGGGATAGTTTTTCTATTATCTAATAAAGCTCAAAATACATAAATATGTTTCTGTGTATATGCAGTATGAAGTGTACTGAGCAGCTCCATTCAACTTTCCTTACTTTAGTAAAACACAGTATTTTATAACATCGATTTCATATATATCATAAATAACTTTAAGGAAAAAGTAGGATTTTAAGAAAAAAAATATCAAAACAGTTGATATGTTAACATAATAGTTTATAAAGCAAATATTTAATATTATGCTCACAATTTGTTATAAAAGTTGCAGTCGTGACTAAATAAAGTATAAATTATATAATTTAATGAGACATGTTTGGTTAGTTCTTAATTCCCCTCAATAGTCCCAGTTTACATTTGTTATAAGACACTTATATTTTACAGATGACCGTTGAGTTTGTGTGTAACTACACAAATAATAATAGAATAGAATAATAATAATAAAAAAAAAACGAAACATAAATTATACCCATTAAAAATTTATAAATGATGTTTACATGAGTAGATTTTTACAATTCTATTTTTGTATATTAAAAACATCAGTTTCCAAAAAAAAAAAATTAATAATAATATATAAACAACTTGATAGTAAAATGCAAATAAAACTATTTTAACTATTATAAATAGTTTCAGAAGCATACAATTCAAAAAATTAAAAGAAATGATATATAAATATATACACACGCACACATATTATTATTACATATGTTGTATATAAAATAGGCCAATGATTTTTGAAAAATATATTCAACGTTTCCATTGGGTTTCAGTATTCACTTAGTTATTATCATTATACACATTAATTTCTCTTTAATTATTAAAAAAATCAACCATGACTCAATAATCTCTAAGATACTTTACATTAAAATTAATTTTTATATACACAAACATAATTTAATACTTTACAAAAAAAAAAAAAAATGTAATTAAAAAATGTATCTATATTAACAAATAATTGAGTTAATAAAAAATAGTAATTTTAGTCTCGTATCATTTATATTTATAATATGTTACAAACGCCTTGCACAAATAGACAAAAACAAACTATACTTCACTTAACCATTAACATGTTGTCAAGCTTTAAATATGCCTTAAAAAAAAATGACAGTATTTTTTAAGAGAAAAACTAACAAGATTGTCGGTAGACAATACAACTATTATTATTATTTAATTATAATAAAAATAATAATAATAAAAACATTTTTGTTTAAAGTAACCCTGTGTTAATATGCTTCAACATAGAGAAAAAAAGAAAAAAAACCCCAATGTCTATGAAGGCTAACTAGTATAAATATCTATTCATAAGAAATATGTATCTCACTAAGGGGTTTTCATTTTGATAATTATACATCTAAAAAATAATAAATTAACATAAATAATAGTAATAAAAAATATTCATGCAAATTCACACATGTGGCCCAGGCGTAACAAATACATACCAAAATGTCTGTAAAATTAACAAACTATCTGCCTTTATTATCAAATGCAGAGAGTGCAGCAATTGTGTCATTTCTTCTGTAGTACAACAAATACGGCATACAAGGTGGTTTCGGTTGACATACTTCTTTGTCTGTGACAAAACGTACAGATGCATCATCAAACCGCAACCATCTACCAAGTGCCACATAGAATACATCAGCAAAGTAATGACCTTTGTTTGCCTCTTTACCATCATGATAAACAACTTGGAAAACAAATAAAAAATATTATTAATTAATAATATTGGATATGTCAAATGTTACTTATATGTTTTTATAAAGTATTAAACACTAACTTTATTTGTTTAGAATTATGTATGAATAAAATTAATTCTAAACACGCAATGAAATATTATCTGATACACTCATTCAGATAATACAATTTTACCAACAATTAAAAAAAATTTAGTTGAAAATCATGTAAAAAGTTTTAAATATAGTTATGATTTGAATTTTATTGTTAGTAAAATTCTATATACACAAACCAAAGATAATGTTTGATCTTAGCACACCCATAGAATAAAATATAGTTATATGAGCCGGATTAAATAAAATTGGGAGAAAATATGAATTAGCTGGGAATTAAATATTAAAACTAGCATAAATCACTGTTTCAGTTATTTCTTTAGAATAATTCATAAGTAGAAAAATTCCATACACACAAACCGAAGATAATATACCCATTCTTAGCACACCCATAGAACAAAATATAGTTATATGAGCCGGCTTAAATAAAATGGGGTGAAAATATGAATTGGCTGGGAATTAAATATAAAAACTAGCATAAATCACTGTTTCAGCTATTTCTTTAGAACAATTCATAGGTAGAAAAATTCCATACACACAAACCGAAGATAATATACCCATTCTTAGCACACCCATAGAACAAAATATAGTTATATGAGCCGGCTTAAATAAAATGGGGTGAAAATATGAATTAGCTGGGAATTAAATATAAAACTAGCATAAATCACTGTTTCAGCTATTTCTTTAGAACAATTCATAGGTAGAAAAATTTCATACACACAAACCGAATATAGTAACCCACTCTTAATACACCCATAGAACAATATATAATTATATGAGCCAGTTTAAATAAAACGGGGTATTAATTGACTATGCAAAATTACATTAAAGATGTATTTACCTGCAAAGAGCTTATACTGTCTGGTCTTCATGTTAACCTTGGAATTTTTTGATATGAGCTCTGCAAAAAACAATTGAAATATAATATTGCTAAAATTATATAACATCATATGAACATAGAGCTACTATTAGTACTTATATTATATGATCATAACCATAGATTTTTATTTTAAAATGAGATTTAAAAATATAATTCATTATACTAAATGTAAAGATTATGTCAATTAAATTATATTATTAGAAAAATTCAGTAGTGTTTTACATATTAAATTTTAGTAATAATTTAATATAATTCTTATATTTTTTTGTTTAAATTTTAATGTTTATTAATATTTGTTTAAAATACACTCAAACTGAATGATGTAATTTTCACTATTCTGACTATATAATATGCTTTAGGTCAACTGTCAAAAAATAGTTTTGATTTTCCACTTTTGTACAATAGATAAGTATATTTATTTAACTGCAAGTAAACCAATAGTAAACTAGGACATACTTTATACTTAATAAAGTAATAATTATGGAACTAATATAACATTATTTTTTTTTTTATTTATTAATTTAAGCCCGGCAACTATAGCCATTAGCTGATTGTAGGTTTATAGTAGGGTTTTTTATTGTGGGGTGGAGGTACGGTTGGTTAGAACATGTTTTTGTATATGAGGCAAGAGTTGTGTTGCTAAAAACCCGGGTGGTCACTCATTCGGGAGCTAGCAACACCTGCCGGTACATACACTCAAAGCGTTTCCGCAGTAGAGCGTACGACAGCGCCATACCAAGCCACATAACATTTATATGACACTACACTAAGCTTTTGAATATAAAGTTACCCAAATGCTACTCTTAAGAGTCAAATTAATGTACCCAAATTTCAAAAACAAATCTTATGAAATACACTTAAATTTGATGCAAATTGAAAAATGGAATGTGTATTAAGTAATTAAATGTGCACTTACTAGGTTCAATTTTAAGATCAACAGAGAACTCGACATTTTTCACAATTTTAGTCAGTTTTTGTTGCTTGTATTCAAAACATTTAAGATGCAATAGTAAGACATAAGGTAGTTCATCAATAGTAACTTGTTGGTATGCATCTACCTCACGGTTGGTTTTCGGACAAGTTAATCCTTCAAGTGTGTCTTTATTAACAAGCATGTCTAAAGCTTCCCGAACAGATTTTGCTTTCTAAAATTAATATGTTATATATAAAGCATGATTGTTATTATTATTTATTTAATTTACAATATGATATACCTCAATGTCTAGTTTAAGTGTGAAGAATGGTTCAATATTTTCAGTCGGTTCATTTTCCCCATTTTTCACTGTACGAGTACGTAGCTGCCCACGAAATATCTCAGACAAAGGAGTTTTTTCCATAACTGTTCTTCTTGTCACCATTTTATGTTTACCGTTAACTTCCTAATATATATATATATAAATAAATATAATATGCAAATTAGCAAACTTATGCTAATAGTATTTTATAAGAAAAATTACAAGTACTAACTTTCCATTCGTTGTTATTCTCGATAGCATCAATTTCGGCTTGTGTTTCACCATTGCTTATGTTAGATTTACTCATTTTAATTAACTGAAAATAGTATGTTTATTAACAAATATATGATATCAATAATTTTTAACTTACCTCAATCATTTCATCATTAATTCCATTAAGAAGATAACTCATAAATTCTTCAGCATCTTCTTGGCGGCCTTCTTCAAAAGCTGGTAATATTTTATAAACATAACTTGGTTCAAAGGCTGGACCAGTATCAGGTGTTTCTTGAGTAGCCACAGATGTAGCTTGACGTTGCTGTTGAGTAGTTCTACCATTTTTAATACTTAATTGTTGAAATTCTCCAATAAATTGTACCCTAATATTCAAAAATAATTAATTTTTTTTATTTTTATAAGTATTTAATATACTAAATATAACATACATGCTTTCTAGAATTGGGGTTTGGGATTTTTGTGGTCCTCGGTTGTTTCTATTTTTGAGTTTATATTGCACACTTCTCATGAGGTTGAAAAAAGGAGGGCACGTTAATAAAGCCTGCAATGTGGCATTTATATAACAACGCGTGTTACGATTAGTCAGGCCTCGAGGTTGTAAATGAGCAGTTTTATGATCCAAATTATAAACCGAAAGGAATTCTAAATAAAAAATGGTAAATGCAATAGTTTATATATTAATTAATAAAAAGACAATAAAAATGTAACTTACCACCTAATCTTTGTAAATGTAATGTATTATCATCAATACTAGACATCGAGTTGCTGCTTGATGGTCTAGGTTTAACTGGTAATGTTTGTTTTTGGTTGTTATTGGTTACAAATACTGATGTACGAATTGTATTATCAGGTAAAATTCTTGAAGGCATAATTATAGATTCTGTATTGATATTGGTAGTTGGTTGGCTACTACCATGTAGTGTAAAAACTTTATCATTACTTGTACTAGTACATCCAGAAAATAGTCCTGCCCATGTTTTAAAAACAGGTTTAACAGGTTCAGTATCTTGAACTTCAGGTACAACAACGGGAGAGATAGAAGTTGAAGAAGCCTGTTCTTGACTTATAAGAATTTCTTCTTTGAATTCTATAACAGGAGTAGCATCTTCTGTTTTAGTTTCTTCTTTCTCAGGCTTTTGGATTTCTGGTATCACATCTGAAGGAATATCAGGGGCAGGGTCTTTTTTTTTTTTTGTTTTATTAGATAATGGTTCTTTAATTTTTTCACAAGACTCAACCTGTGAAATTGTTTCTACAACAATAGGTACCTCACTTACAGTAACTAATTGTTCATCTCTTGTTTCCTCTTGTATAATTTCTATAACTTCCTCACAATCTGGTTGTACTTGTAACTCTCCTTTATCTTGTGGTATTGACATTATTTCTGGATCTACTTGAGTCTCATTAACATTTTCTGGTACTTGAGGATAAATATTATGCACTGATGGAATTGGATTAACACTAGGTTTGCATGATTCAACTAGAAGAGGTTGTTGAGGTACTTGTCCAGCTGTTGGTGAATGGTACATAGGAGGACCCGGTTGTTGGTATGGATTGTATAAAGTAGGATGTGGATGAGTGTACATGGGATATGTTGGATGTCCATGATGAGGTGGCAAGTATAATGGACTATTTTGAGGTGAATAATAATAATGTGGAGGAGGGACAGCAATGTATGTTGGTGGCGATTGATAATTGGCCATTTCCATATTATCTGGATGTCGATAAGCTATATCATTATTCCGTTTCACATTTGGTGGAGGAGGAATTCCTTTTGGATTCCTGGAAATATTTGGCCGCCTAAGATTTGGGTCCATAGGGGGTTCCGGTCCAGGATACATTGGTTGTTGATATGGCGACATTTGAGATGGAACATATCCATGAACTGGAGGAGGTACGTTACCCATATACACTGGAGGATTTGGCACCATTTGATAAACAGGTGGAGGAGGACCAGGAACAAAATTTCCACCATTTATCATCAAAGGGTTCTCAGGTTCTACATCACCATTAACTGTTGGATAATCACAATCTATTATTACGCGATTTTAAGTACTGTATTTTAGGTTGGTAAAATTAAAAAAGGGAAAAAAAAGTTAGTTAACATACCATATTCATCAGCTGCTGTATTCCAATCAGAAATATGTGTGATATTGCCTACTTCGTTCATTAAACCCGGTGGAGGAAGTGCTTGAGGTTGAGTACCGCGAAAAGTCCATGGAAAATCAGGATGTTTGAATCCATCTTCTCCAGACACCCATGACTCGTTCCGTGCAGAATACAGCATATGTAGCAATCGGCCACGTTCCATGTCATTGATGTCTGTGAAATCGAGGAACTCAAACTCCTAAACAAACAGAATAAGAATCAATGCTTAATTTTTATTAAGAGGTAAATCTCGACTTTTTTTTTAAGAAAATAAGTCATATTTTCTATCACTCTTTTCGATGTGCAATGTGTAACAATATGTAACTAACTTGTTATTAGATACAACTTTTGAAAACAAATTTTAAGTTAACATTAAACTCTTAAGACTTATTCAAAATTAGTTTTAAAATTTTGAATGTTAAAGATTTAAAAATGTAAGAAAATGTTTCCAAGTAACTTTAATGAAAAATTTAAATATGTATAAGATAAATAAGTTAGGTAATACAACAACTAGGAAAAAATAGATATTTTTACAAACAAAATAATTAATACTCTTACTTCTATTTCTTTAACACTACAGTTACACACATTCATAATTTGACTGCATAAATACCATATCTGGAATCTGTGTTGTTTTTATTCTAATAATTTTAATTCTTTTGTTATATATGCTTTGAGCACAAATACTGGTACTCACGGAGTTCAACTGTCAGACTTTGAAAAACAAATATTGTAATTTTTATATTTATCGTTACTGTGCACCATTAGTAGTTCTCAATCAAAGAATGACAAAATTATAAAAATATCAAAAAACCCTCAAAGCTCTATGACCGACCTTCATCCAAAATTAAGACGACATACATAACAAAATCCATAAGTACTTATTCTGTGGCTGTAGACAGTTTTAAAGATATACAATTATAACTAACTTGCTAATTATCATTTACATGATGTGCATGGATGCATTTAAAAATAACCTATATTAATTTTATTTGTTTTAACTAGAGATGGATTCTTGAACTCTTCAACCCATTAAACTTTAAGAAAATTAAACTGTTCAACATTTGAAGATAATTAATTGAGAATACAAATTTGAAAATTTCAAATAGTATGAGCATAATCAAAATTTAAAACATTGACAGCAGATAAGTTCATTTTTTTCTTTTCTTTTGGGTGTAAGTACTGTTTTACATTTTTAAATTTGAAAAAGCTGGAATCCTTAAAATAGTAAGTTTGGCTTATCCCTAGTTTTAATAACTGTTATTTTCTTTATACTGATAAATCATAATAAATAAAATATCTACTGTCAGAAAATTATTCCATTATTAAATTATCAAAACAACAATTAATAGTCATATATTATTAGTACACCACATTTGTAACGCTGAATAATTCAATTTTAATTACAAATAGCTGACTCAAACATGGATAGAGTTTAATTTATTTAATGAAATAACTTTCATATTATACCCTTTAAGAATCTTTTTGTATAACAGGTAGCTGTTTAATAAATTAAGTAGTAAATGTTTATTAAGTAAATTAAGTCACATAACAAATAAAGTGTCATTAAGAACTATCCAAGTTTCAATAATTAATTATATGAAAAATATCTTGATAAAAGTGTATGTAGGTATTTACAGTTTTAATTTATGTATTTTTCAGAGGAAATTATAATCATGAAGTTAAAATTAACATATTGATATTAACATAAATTACATTTATACATGAATATTTAGTGAAAAAAAAACTACTCTTAAGTTTTTGTTAAGAAGTCTAGTATGGATTATAGACAATTTAGCTATTATCAATACCCGATAGATTTTTTCATTTTAATAACCATTTAGAACTTTTTTAAAAACTTGTTTAGCAATAATGGGTTTAACTTTTACATTTTAATATACATATAAAACAATAAAATATACATACCAACAAATAAATATGGTTAATTTGTTAGATACTAAAATATTAATTTTTTAATTTAAATAACTAACTTAATCTTTTTATTTAAGCTTATACAGATGGCTGTTGTTATAATTTGAAATACTATTTGTATCAATTTGTTTTATTTTATTTATAGGTAACTAAATTATTTCTTTGTAGTAAACTTGTTCTAAGATATTATCTAATGATAATTCATTTATCTTCACACTACATAATAAATTACAATAGTTTAGGTACCACCTTATTATTATTAAATGTATGCTAACTACTTACTAGCTTTAGAAAATACAAGGTATACAAAAAGAAATACCTATGCTTTATAATTATATTCATGAAAAAAAAAACATTTAAAACCAATTATAAATATGCATATACTGTTATCATTTTCATAATACTTTTGTTTATAGTATTTTCAATTAAATTAGATAGATAAGATATACTGTTATGAGAATTAATAATATTTATGTAATTTTCGCTATTCTGACCCAAACACATTTAGTGAAGGTCAACTGTCAGAAAATCTTTTACTTTTCTTAAGTATCAAAACGATACCTAAGAAATAATAAAGCTTAATTTGCCACTTTTGTAACGCTTGTAGTAAACTATTATTACTATATGCTGACTCAAATGTGGATGAATGTTTAATAGGTGTAGGTATTTATCCAGCTATTTACATCCTCATAAATTCATCACATAACATAGAGTAAGGAACAACTAAAATTACTTAACTAAATCTATTACACTTTGTAGTTATTATGTATGTTTGTGGTAAACATAAGAAATTCTAAAATGTTTTCAAATAAAATTAGATAAAAGAAACATAACCTTAAAAACATACCTACTGAATATTTACAATTTAAAAATCGAATATCATATTTAAATTAGTGTGACTTATTGACATGATACTCAGTAGCAAATAGACAATGATACAAAATAAAGTAGAGGAGACTTATGGATTGCAGTATTATATAGGCATGTTAAGCATAAGATACCTATAGTTAAAATTAACTTTTATGATCGTTAACAATAGCCATTGGTATGTATTCTATGGCCAATAGCCAATAAATGTCGTGATGAGATGATATTTGAATTTCAAATGTAATCTTGAACCTTGGATGAAAACAAAGCATATAACTTAGAGGATATTGGCAGTCCAAGTACTCGTAGATTTCGCACACTGAGTGGCTATTTAAGGAATGACGAAAAAGCTTGATGCAAAGCAACAAACATTCGCAGATTAAGGGAAAAGTCTACGTTTTTATCGTGGGCCGGAAAGTCGTAGGAATGACCACCACAATTTGATATGTAGGTATTTGCAAATTTTGGAACAGATCTAAAAGATCTCGTATCTCAATACTTCTACCAAACAGGAAAAAACGCGCCGAATACATAACCTCAAAAAACAAAGAAAAAATTGTAACGATAACGTAAAGACACTGCCCCAGTGATTGGCTACCTTAGAGTACAGATGCCCTGGCCACTGATTACTATTAACCCACCGGTGACCATATGTTCTGGAATATTTTCTAGGAAAAAAATTCGAACTTCGAATTGTACCACTGGCCACCGTGATCAGTGGCGAACGCTACACGTCAACACCGCTGGGACATGTGTACCTACACTACACGCGTTTTTTGCATGCCGTCGGAATAGCTACAACGGCGGCAATAGCAGCCGAATACGCCAACGTCGCAGGGCACCACGTGTTCCGGCCGGACACCAAACACCCGCGTGGGGGGAAAAATGTCTGCCTAAGCGGTTTCCATAGGGCTACGGGACGTACGGAAAAATAACTGCGCTCAAATGAACAAAAAAACTCTTATGTACCTGCGTCGCACTGTTGTCCATTGTCGTCGCCGCGTTGGTGGTGGTGGCGGCGGTGGCGGAGGCGATGGCGGCGGCGGTCCGTAACAGTGACGCTCCGCACTACCATTCCATGGTATTGTTTTTCACAATATTTCGGCGGTTGAATCTTCGACTGCAACAGCAACGGCGGCGACGAGCAAATCGGCAAACGATACGTTACAACGCGAAACGTGAGCGCGCAACACGGGAAGAGACATCGCAAGGAATACGAAGAAAATGATTGTGGCGTGTACGAACTATGAACTCGAGCAGCCGACGGAAAGACAGAGAGAGCCGCGTGCGTGCGACAGAGACCTCGGTGGGTGGGAATGCAGCATAGAAATAATAAGGAAAAAAACTACATAATACATATATAAGCCATATATTTAAAACCGCATGTGTGTGCGTGTGTATAAACAGCAGCAATAGTGCCCCGTAGGTGGGAGCATGTGTACGTCCTTTCGTTCGTTTGTTCTGCACGGCGTATGCAGCGCTGTCCGCCACCTATGCTGCTCACTCGTAGTTATCTACTCGTTTCACTGACATTACGCGACACACGATTGGCTAGCAGATGCCGACCTTGACAGATGTTGACCAATCGAGGCCACCATCACGGCGGATTCCGCGCAGATTATCATGGAGTAGAAAACAAGCGCGTCGGCAACCGAGAAAACGCCGGCCCGCCAGTCCACCCACTAGCATAACCAATTATGTTTTTCTTTTTTAATCGCTTACACTAGTTTTTCATGATTCTTCCGTCCGTCGGCATTCGTCAGCTGGTTGACAGGAAAACGTGTTTTACGTTTTCTGTTCCACGATCGAACAGCTGCAGCAGTCTGACGATCTGAAAGGTTTTTGGTGTTAGAATTTACAATCCTGTGGCGTACTGGTGTCTTGTCCGTAGCGTTTGTATTATATTGTCTCGTCGTCCCGAATGACCGATATTAATATTTATGAATGCTCGGCAAGTGGTGACTCTTCCGCTTTCCATCATACGACCCATGCCTGAAGGCTGATAATCTGAAATACTGATACCCGCTGCCAATCGCTAAAAATCATAATATAATATGAACTATTGCTTATATTATATACGTGTCACGACGATAAAACCCTCCATCGGGAGGACGTCTTTAAGTTATTAATCTTTATTAAGAAATAATAATTTTAAGTAATAAACACATGATAGTCTTATTAATCAATGCCTACACACCATACATTATATTTAATACTTAATAGTCAAAAATTAAAAACTCAATAAATTGATATACGGTCTAGGTACTGATTCTTGGATGCTTCGGTAGACTACCAAATAATCCAAAGTAAAAAAAATCCGTTATATATATAAATATAATATTTTAAATAATTTATCTCAGATTATGTTATGTAAAAAAAAAACCAAATAAATTTTTTATACAAAAACAATAGATATATATTAATAATTTCTATCAGTCTAATTTACTACATTATATAGATTATTTTAAAAAAATTCTTTCATTTTAATTACCAGGTCATGTTATATAAAAACATAAAACATAAATAATAATTTTTATCGAATATAGACTAATCGTTAATTTCATCAAGTAAATCATTTACTAATTGGAACGTTAATTGTACTTTATATTGTATTTTTTCTTTTATCTAATAATATGATTCGAACTTTTTTACCGCGATTAGGATGTGTTGACAAATTCATACATAAACATTTGACACATTGATATTATAAACCATGTTAATCTTATCATCATAATTTGTAGGTATGTGAATTGGAAATTGTTATTATTCATTACTAATATTTGCTTCATAAAAATTTCAATATCATAAATAATAATGTATTAATGTATAATTTTATTAGTCTTCCTATAAAAAAAAAAAATGTTAAATTATTACAAGTTAAAACTTATACAACAATTCGAAATATTTATATATGTAATTTATAATAAAATATAATAAGTCTTAAAGCATAAGCATTAAATGCAGAAAATATTAATATCGATTTATTTGCTCGTTTTTATGAAGTTACTCTACGAGGAAAAAATGCTCAAGGGTGGTTAACAAAACCCAGATTTTATAAAAAAAATATTGTTCATTCAGCTATGTAGGTACTTAAATTTTGTTTTAGATAGAATGAAGATGTGAGACGGTAGAAAATTGGGTCTGCACACGGGCAATTAAACAATTTATCAAAAATAGATTACTTACACAGATTCGTGTACGGTTTATGCTATGCGTGCGATACATAAGAAATACTTGGTAGATGCGTCATTTAATGCTTGTGGGTACAAATATTTGGTATTCAAAAAAAATTACCTTTTATCAATATAATTAAACAATTTTTTTTACAGTAATTTGTAAATCAATTCTAATTAATTGGCTTAAGTTTCAAATTCTTTAACTATGGTATAAATAGTTATTTTATAATGTCATATAGTAGAAATACATTTATTTTCTTTATAATTAATTAATAAAATACCTAAATATAGTAAGTAATATAATAAATTAGGTGCAATTATAAGTAAACGCTTTAAAATTGTACAATTGTTAATATAATATATTATATATTCCCCTATTTTATATTGTTATTTCTATTTCATAATAAATCATATGATTTTCAAAAATGTTAATTATATTAAATACAAATAAATAAATAAACATACACACACACACACATATATAGTATCAAATATAACCTTTTATAGCAAAGGTAATTGGTATTTATAAAAAAGTATTTACAATATATAAGCATACAAAATATATTTTAGGATTAATAAAAATGAATAATTATAATAAACGTATTAAAACACAAAAATACATTATATTAAAAAGAGAGTTACATAATTTTTGATTAATAAATAATATCAATAATTCAGATAATTTATGGAACAGTTGAACACTTGGAATATTTAGACATTTAGAGTATATCTAATCATTAAATAATTAATGTTTGTACTTTTTTGTTGGAATTTTAGTAAAATATTTTTTTCCGTGGATTTTATTCGAGGGTATTTTTTCTGAGGGCTTTTTTTTCCTAGATTCAAATGTTCATTGTGTAGTTATAATAAATAAAGTTTTTATCAAATTAAAACTCCATATTAATATCCATTTAAACATCACCAACTATAAAATCACAATATATTTAACTAATATTTCGGCATTTCAAAAAATAACATAATTTGAAATTCATTAATTGGTCTAACAAAAACTTGGAAGAAAAAACTATTAATTTCAAAGTCCAAAATTAATTTTGCAAAGTACGTGCAGTGTGGAAAAAAATATTTGTTGAAAAATCAACATAAAATATTACATGCAGTAAAGAAATTTAAAATCAACGTATTTAATATCACTATTGACAATGCAATAAATAATCTTGAATATTGTTTCAAGAACGAAAATGAACTAATAGCAGATTTATCGCAATTAGATCCAAAGTACATATTGCAATTTTGCCCGAGTAGGCTTTTACAAAATTATGTAATTTGTTTTTCGTTAAAATATTGAATGCATTTCAAAATATCCAAAATACTTTTAAAATCAAAGTTACAGATCTAAAAGAGTAATTACTTGACTTTATAAAAAATTTGACAGAACTTAGATACTTGTTATTTGATGAAACTTAGAATTTACATATAACAGACATTGAGACATTCAAGATGGTATGGGAGAATATAATAGTGAAGAAGAAAAAGAGGAAAATCATTTTGATCGTGACCAAAAATGAATAATGATCAAAAAATAAATGTTGTTTTAACTGCATATTTCATTGTTCCAATATTTTAGTACATTATAAACTGTACTCAAATACATATTATAACTTATTTATTGTTTATAAGTTTATTTTAAAATTACCTTTAAGACTTTAATTCGCACGTGAAAGAAGTTTTTCCGCGTTTAAATACATAAAAATGTATTTTAGGATCCCAGCGACGAACATTATTGGTGACTATGATATAATGCTTATAAATAACGACGTATTAGAAGATAGTCAAGCAAAACACATAATTAAAGAGGTTGACAGTCATTCTTCAATTTTAAGGAAAGCTTTTTTATATTGTTAACTTTAAATAATTAAATATGCAACAAATTTACTTGTATATTAAGTGCTTACTCTACTATTTATTATATTAATTTGACAATCTACAAATGCATTTCATAATGGAATTATTAAAATCTGATGGGCCCTCTTGTTCACTGTTTTTTCCGGCTCTTTAAAAAGGCGAGTCTGGCCCTGGGTAAGCCACCAAACTTTACATAACCTAGCCCACCCATATCATATCTCAGCTATATGCTTGGCCTTATAAGTTCCCAAGCTCCAAGCCTTATATATAGCCTGTATAATTCATAGATGACAAAGACATTAGTTTTGTCTTGAAGACAAAGTATAAAAAATTCATTTTTCAGTTTATTATGCAGTTTTAGATTCTAATATTTAATGCTTATCGACGCGATTAGTGAATAGTTTCGTATTTAAATATCGTTATTTCTATGTGCATTATTATTTTTAGTGAATGCCAATCAATCAGTCAATAATCACCCTTGGAAAATGAGCCGTCCAGTTAAAAAGTTAATTTTGAAAAAATTCTTATAGAGTCCGGCCTCATTTTCTTACTGTTGGACAAAAAGTTTGTAAATATAAATTATTATTTATTTTCATATACAATAATTGATTTGAAAATTATTTCTTATACCTATAAAATTAAGATTGTCAAATACAAATATATTTGAATAATATTTATAAACTGTAGGTATAATAAGGTATAGTAATTATATACAAGTATTATTATTTATAAGTAAATAGTGTAAAATATGTTTGTATTAACTAATTAATAAATTACATAATAATATTTGTAAACGGTAGGTTAGGTTAAAAACAAGGAATAATAATTAATTATAATATTGTACAAGAAAATCAATTCCATTTTTTACATTTTAATTTTGTGAATAGAATATTTTGTATTTTTGAATTTTTATCTAACACTAAAAAAATGAGTTTGGACTTTTTTCAAAATGGAGTTTCTGTCCTCAGATTTATCGTCCAGGATTCCTTCATAATAAATAATATTGTAATTTAGAACCGTGTGTAAAATGTAAAAATATAAAATTAAAATCCAAAAACCTGGTAGTGATAAGGATATTGTAGTGCTGTTTTCCATGATGAAAATATATTCTTCCATAGCTGACAGTTATACTTTTGTTATTAGCAACGGAGATAAGAGATAAAACATTATGTTATGTAATTTTAAATAGTACCTTTAACTAACAAAATAATTATCAACATTTAAGAATATTTTTAGTTTTTAGTTCTTACTTCTTACCTATTTTCCTGAACCAGATGAGTTCAAAGTCTAAACTTTTTATTAATTACCGATAATTCATTGTTGTCGATGTATTATTGTTTTAAACGTAATAATATTTTTGTGTTGAATGTTTACGAACTTTTAAAATGTTATTTTTAACATAATAACTATTTCACTTTAACTATTATATATTTTTGTACAGTTGACTTATTAAGTATAGCTAAAGATGACTATAATTCACAAATAATTTCGGTAATATTTTATATAATATGAATCATAAAATAAGTTTTAAAATTATGTTAAAGTTTCCTCCAAAAGCTAATTAATTCTAAAATGTCTGTATGTTGTCATAGTGATTTTTGTTTGTACGCAATTCATATATATTTTTTTAAATAATTTCTTGAAGCCAATGTCATAGATTATTTTCCTTTTTAGACAAAATTAAGCAACATGGAATTAGAATCAGTACACGATGCCTATAAAAAAGAATTGCAACGAGTATGTGAAAAGCACCAAATTGAACTAGACGAAATTGAACAACGGCATCGAAATGAAATTCAACGTTTGTGTGCTGAAAACTCATCTGAAATATCTAACCTTAAACATACTCTTAAATCATTATTCGAAACTGAATTGGAAAAAATTAAGAATAATCATGAACATGAGATTTGTGAATTAAAAGAACAATTTGAGAAACGTTTGAATGATCTTAAAGATTGTGACTTAGATACATTAACAAAACGTATTGAAGATGATATTACAAAAACTCATGCAAAACATAAGAAGATAGTTTCGTATTTAGTAAATGAAATATACAAACTTAAAAAAGTAATATTTCTTTTTTAATTACTATATACCAAATTGTTTAAATCATTTTTTATTTCAGACAATTATAAGTTCTTCATTTGATGATATTGATCGATTTTCATCTATAGATTCCTTTGATCCAAAGTTATTTCAAAACAATCTTAATGGACATGATGCAGATATTGAAACTTCAGATTATGTATGCTTAAAAATAGACTTAGTTAATAATTAATAGTTTATCTGATGATGTGTCTATATTTTATGAATTTGTTTTTAGGTATTATCCCAGGATAGTATTGATATGCAAATCAAAGATCTTGAAGACATTGTACAAGAGAGGTAAGTTAGGTATAATAATTATAATTGATATATATATATATTTAATTGATTTTTAAAATAAATTCTATAGAGACGATTTGCGCTCAGTAGCAACCACTCTCCGTCAGCTATCCAAATACTTATGCTCTTTTCTATTAACTAAACAAGAAGAGTTAAACAACTCAGTTGTGGAGTGTATGAATAGGATGGAATGTGGTGGAATTTTAAATGGGGGTGGTGATAAATATGGTATTGCATCGACTGATGATGGTGAAAAACCTGTTAATGAAATTAAAAGTTCAAGAAGAGTACATTTCATACCAAACATTGAGGAGATTGTATCATTAATTGATGAACATTCTGTATTAGCTGACTTTACTAATATTGAAGGAACTAGTGAAGAACATAATCATTTGGAATTGAATACATGTTTGAAGAAACTAAATGAAGAAGCTGCTGCATTATCAGGTATGTTTAGTTTATATTATGGACATTGTAGACTATCATACAATGTGTTATATTACCTGGTGTTTTTGTTAACTCATATAATCTTAATTAATATTTTGCAAAAAAAAAAATTGAACTTAAATGAAAAAAATAATTGATTACCATTTTTCTACTTAGTATGTATAATGTTTCCTATTAATTTTGTATGTATTGACTAATGTTGTTTACCTATGTATTTTTATAAAGTAATTGAACAGAACTATTTTATTTAATATTATGAAACTATTGTTCACTTTTCTGTTTGTATTTCAAAATTTCATTTATATATACCTAAATCAAGCTCAATATTATCTCGTCAATTATTATCATGTCAAGATAATTTCATCCATACAATGAATATGATGTTTTTATGTCATTTAAAATAGGCAATATTATATTCTCCTTATTCTTTTAATATTCCGTAAAAAAAAAAATTATTATTTAAATTATTTAGTTTAAATGCATTTCATTAATTTGGTTTACGGTTGTATTTTTGTTGTACATATATAGAGGTGCATAGAAATAATATGTAATATAATTATTAAATATTTTTTTCAAAAAAATATTTAAAAAAATAATTGTTTTTTATTCTTAAATATTCTCTATTCCCTAAAATATAATTTTATGAAAAATAAAATTTTTTCTATAAATTCTATGTTTTATGAATCATAAAGATATTTGACTTCCATTTAACTCCATACATTAGGAACAAATATGTAAAATCATAAAAATCTGACCTCTATTTATAAATATAAAGCTCGGAGCTTCTAGTTATAAAAATTAATATATCAAATAGATAAAATATACTCAAAGTTAAAATAGGTCAAACCAAATTTAACAATTCAGTAGTAATGTCAAATTCGCACCGAATTTTTCATTCTACATTGAATCGAACTTGTACAAAACATTTTGTTTAATACTTAACTGAACCCAAACCAAACTTTTGAATTAGGCCAAAATAATAATATGTTGGTCAGCTAGTCTATGAATTATAAATAATTCAATAATAAGAAATAATTGCTGTTCGACTAATAATATAATTTTTATTTTATTTTTGTAATATTAAAATTAAAAATAATTCAACTAGAATGAACATTCAACTCTGCACTTTAAAAACAAACAAGTCTAAAACTATTTTTCGTCAATATCAATTTAAAAATAAACCCTGGAAATATTTGTTATATACAATATTTGACATATTAAATTTTGTTTAAAAATTTTGTTGTTAAATTTATTTTAAATTTGTATTATAGAATTTCAAACTTTTTGTTTGAGTTTGTTTTTGTTTGGTTTAATTTTTCAAACTCTGAACAGATTGACCCACTTTTACATAATGTGTTAAATATTGTCTGCATTAGGTAAGGCTTCATCGTATTATAAAAACAGCATTAAAAAAAAAGCAATTAACTTTTGTAGTTTACATTTCTTAAATTAGACTCTATTATTCTATATAATTCAGGCAATATCTAATTTTATCTACATTGCTCATCGAAATCAAGCTTTACTATAATGCCATGTTAATATATATATTATTCAATAATCCATTTTGCCAGTAACATTTATAATTTTTTATATAAAAATTGAATATATAGTGTTTCTAGAGTATTTAATGTTTTGTATAAATATTTAAATTCTTAGAATACACATTATATAAATAATACTACTTTATTTATTTATTTTATTAGATGTAATAAATAATGAACAAAAATTACTATGCATAAATTCAGATGATATATGTCATATAAGATTTTTTGATAAAGAAATTGAATATTATAAAAAAGTAAGTATTTTTATATACCATATTTTATTATTATACTTCTCTAATGACAAAATATGGTATTTAGTAAAATCGTATATTTATATTTATTATTTTACATAGGAGCTCGAAAAACAAAAGTTGAATTATAAAAAGTTATTTATGGAAACTTCGGTACTTGAACAAGAAAATGTATCATTAAAGGAGCAACTTGAAAAAGAAATTTCCTCTGTTAATGATAAAAAACAATACAATGATATTGACAATGACAATTTAATATTATTGAAAAAAAAAGGTAGTAAAACAGTTATTAAAAAAAAAATAATATTATAAAAATCAATTTTAATTGAATCATAAAAATATTTTATAGCACAAGAATTAATTAAAAATTATGATGATTGGCCTAATTTACAAATTTTATTTGATGAGTTTTCTGCTGAATATAACAAAATCATTGACAACATAAAAAATGATAAAGATGATTTTGCTCAACAAGTTTGTTTTTCTAAATTATTAATATTTCATAAATGTTAATAATTTGTTTGTAGTTAGTTGTAGCAGATAGGCGATTAAAGTCATCACAAAAATTTATAAAAGATCAAATAGCTGAACATGAAGTTGAAAGAGAAGAATTTGATTATAAGTTGGAGACATTAAAATGCCAATTGAAAGAAAAAGAAAGAGAATCACTGAATACTGAAGATCTTAGATCACATGTATTTTTATTTTAAATATGTTTTTAACTCTTGCTATTAATTTTTTTTTTTTAGACAGAACAAGTGGTGACCGAGGCCGAAGAACGGTGTATTAAATTAGAGAATAGATGTATAAAGACTGAAGAACTATTAAATACATCCAAACTTGAGGTAGAATCATTAAAGAATATTATTCTTAACAAGGAAGCCAGAATAGAAAATTTGATAAAAAATGAAGTTTCTCAAAAAAATTCAATTAATCAACTAACAAATATGTTAGAGGAGGAACAAAATAATCAACAAGATATGCTTAATGAAGTAATTTTAATATATTTTACATAAACATTATATTTATATTTAATTCTTTAAGCAAAAATGTATTTATTTATAGTTAAACCGGTTAAAAAATTTATTAGAAGAACAAATTCAAAGTGATTATCCTGAATTTGTTGATATTGAAATTGTTATGAATAAAATTCGATTGCAGGTGAGAAATTAAATTAATTTATATATTTCATTTAATTGTAATATCATTACTTTTACTTTAGCTAAAAGATATTGAAAAAACCATTTCTAAGCGAATTAAAGATCTTGATACTTTTTGGGTTACTGAAGAATGTGGTTCACCGATGTCTGAGGATATATCTGTTGCGTAAGTTTTAGGTATGTTATAAGTTTTATTTTTTATGTAAAATAATTTTTTTTTGTCCTTTAGAGAACGATGTGAACTACCCAATAAAATAAGTATTGAGAAAAATAGTTCCCCTGCTCGTATAGTTGCAACATTGGATGATGTATTCGTTAGATTACAAGAGCGTTTAAACAGACTTTTCAAATCAGAAGATGCTATTTTTAAACATGAATCAGATCAGCAAAACATATTTAATAAGCTCAATAATCAAATTAAAGTAAAACTAAATTTTCATGGATATTCATGAATAATAAAAAGTTTATTAACCTTTATTTACTTTAGAACTTAGAATCTGAAGTTGATATGTTGAGAACAAGATTGGCTGAAAAGAGTGATCTATTAACTACTGCTAAAATGAAAATTGATGAACTTAGGGTATTAAAAAATGACAACGTGCATCTGGCCACATCTCAGTTACAAGAAAAACTTCAAAAAATTACAATGGAGAACAAACAATACTCTCAAGTTATGGAAGAACAAAATCATGAGGTATGTTTATTAATCAAATAATGTTGATAAAAATTATTTTGCTCACTTAGTAAAATATTTAGATAAAAACTTTGAAAGATTCAACAAAATATTTTAAGAACATGTTATCTGCTTATGAAACAAAACTTGCTGAAAAAGAAAATATTGATCCTAATGCAATTAATAAACTTGAATCAAAAGTTGTTCATCTTGCTGAAGAAAACATGAGTTTACAAGTATTTATTATTATTGGTTCTATGTAACATTTAATAAAAGTGTATAATATATTACTTTTTTTTTTTATCAAGATTGACTTAACTAGTAAAATGTCTCAAATAGAAGCATTATCTACTCAACTCAATAATTTAAAAAATAAAGAGCTGGTATGCAACAGTGTAACAGTATCTTAATAATTTTAAGTTGCTTATCTTTTATAGTTATTTGTTTATCAACTAATTTTTTTTTTCTACAGATTCAAAATGTTGGGAATAAACAAAATCATAGTGTTTCTAAAAGTATTGTAACAGACATGCACATAAGTGAAAATGAACAAATGCGTCGAGTGATTCCTAATGAATCCAATACTTTACCTTCTTTACAAATGTCTTATCATCATCAAGATGTTTCTATTCGTGAGCCATCAATTTTAAATTTAAGTCTTCCTTCTCAGATTACTAAAGACAATACAAATGTCCAGAGTTATATATCTGTAAGAATAATATTTTATAAATAATTGAAATATTTTAAATATTTTTTGTGTATTAACATAACATAATTTAAATTATTAATTAGGAAGATATAAAGTCAGCATTAGCGAATACAAAATTGGAGCTGGAAGAAAAAAATGCTATAATTAAAGTAATGGAAAAGGATACAGAACGTATGGATCAACAACTCAAAGAATTAAAAGAATCTATAAAAATGTTGAATTTTGAAAAAATTGCTCTTGAAGATAATAATCATACTTTAGTAGAAAATGAAACTATATTAACAGACAAGTTAAACAATGCATTAACACAGCTTGACAAAAAGCAAGAAACATTAGCTGAACTTGAAACATTAGGTGTAAAGTTGAGAGCTGAAATTCAACCATTAGTCTATATGAAAGATATTTTGGAAAAAAAAATCTCTGCAATTAAAGATTGTAATCGAATACAATCTGAGAGGATTGAGTGCTTAGAAAACATAAATGACGAACTTTCAAAAGAATGTGATCACTTAAAGAAAAATCAGAAGGATTTAGAAGAAATTAAGTCCTTACAACAAGATAATTGGACATTAAAAAATGAACTATTAAATACTGAAAAGTTCAAAGTTAAAGCAGCTGAAAAATTGGAGGAATTAAAAAATGAGTATGATGTGTTGAAAAATAAAAATCTAGCTCTAATAGATGATATTGAAAATTTAAAATTGGATAAATATCGCTTAAAAAATGAATTGGAAAAGAATGAAGAGTTGCATGCTGATGAGCTAGTTGGATATCAAAATTTATTAGCTGAAGAACAGAATAAAAAACATCAAGTTAATATGGAACTATTGAAAACTATTGAAGAATTGACTAGTCAGGCTTCAGAACAACAAAAATTGATGTCTGGTATACAAGAGAATAATGATTGTAAGCAAATTATAATTTTTTGTATTTTCATAATCTTAAATTATGTAAAAAATATATAATATTTATTAAAATCTGATTTCAGTGGAAGTAACATGCACGTTTTTAGATTTTGGCTCAGAAAACTTTACCTCTAACCTGAATAACCAAGTAGGATTTGTAACTTTTTTATTTATATATTATGAGCAGATTCAAAACTGTTTCTTATCATGTGCTGCCCTTGTTCTTAGAATCCCCTACCCATCTCTTAACTCTTACACTATTTAATCCATTTTAGGCATCCTTATACTTCTTGTATTACTTTCTTGCTTATTTTTTATCCTCATATACATTTGTTATGCTTTCAATTCAATACTTGCTAATTGTTATAATGTGTACATCTCATCAACTGCCATATGATGTCAAATAAATAAATGTAATAGTGTTTATTTTTAATTAAATTTAGCCTAAAGATAATAAAGCTCTTGAAATTGATCTTGAAAATGAACGGAAAAAAACTTCTGGATACCAAATTAATATTGAAAATAAAGATGCTGAAATAGAACATTTAAATACTATAAAAAAAATTCAAGAAGACAAAATTGCCGATTATATGTAAGATGTAGGTTTAATAATATACAATTATAACTAATTATCTCATAAATATTTTTATAGGCATAGAATACAGATTGAATTGGATAAAAATACCAAACTAGAATTAACTTTGGCAAAATTAGAAAATCATATTAAAGAATTAGAGAACAAAATTAAAATCTTCAAAGCCAAAGAACTACATCAAATAAATGATAATTTGGTAGAGGTAATATTATTTATAAGCTATAAATTATAAGTTTATCTCCACATATCTAATATATAATATTTACGATACATAACTTTCTTTAGAAGCTGGAAAATGATTTAGTAAAAGTATTGGATACAAATGAAATGTTAGATAAAGAATTAACTAGAATTTTAGACATTAAAGAAGAAACTGACCAACACTTAATTGAAGCTTATAAAAAAATTGCTGACCTTGAAACTTATAAAAATCAAATTTCACTTTTATTGGTATTTATTTAAACTTATATTTAAAAATGTTTTATTACTAATAGAATAAATGTATTGTCAATATTCTTAAGGAACAACTAGAAAGTAAAAATCTTATGATTGAGGCATTTACACTTCAACTGAATAATGCAGAAACTACAATTAAAGATCAACAAGCTAGATCTGATAAAGATAAACGATTATTAGAGCTAAAGGTAGTAAAATGGGATTAAATGAGCTTTAATATATTTATTTATGAAAATAATTTTATTTATAGATTTTAGACTTGCAAAAAGAACTTAAAGATTGTGAACAGAAGTATCAAGAAATAGTAAATGATTTTGAAATTATGAAAAATTATATAATTAAAAAAGAAAAAAATACTGAAGATATACAATTGACTTCTGAAAAGAATGTAAGTATTGTTTTTACTTTGAGTTTAAATTAATCATGTAAATTCAAATTATGCTAAATAAACTTGGCATATTTGACTTTAAAATATATTTATTACATTTTTTTGTACAAATTATTGTTAAAAAAAGTTTTTACTCCTTTTATTATCTTAATTATACTATGATTAAAAAAAAATTGCAATCACAAAATCTGACATAAATAGGATGTTTCTAAAATGAATGAAGTCACTAGTATAAGCGTACTCACTGGTAACCCAATGAAGATTTTTTTTTTTATTTTCAAAATCTGGGTTTATTTGTATTATTTTTAGAACATTATCTTAAACGTAAAAATATAAACACTAGTGGCATTTTTTTGCAAAATTCTCATATGAATTGGGGTGTGACATTGTTTTTGGACTTATCTCGCATTTTTTTAAGCTTGAATTATTGACTAAAAAAAAAATTGGTATGACATATTAAATTGTATAAGAAATTTGCAAGATGAGCTACACTGACATTTATTTGTGGTCATTTAACATACATAATTAATAAACATGGTGTTTTACATTGTCAACTAATAAAAATTATAAAATAATAACAAAATTGAGGATAACAGATTTATAAAATGAACAAATTTAATTTAAATATGGATAAATGTTATCATATTTTATTAACACCTATAACGCATAATTTAAATTTATAACAATAAATTCAATTATTTAAAAATCTGTTAACCCTAATTTTGTTATTATTTCATAATTTTTATTATTTGGCCATGTAAAACACTGTATTAATTAATTATGAATGTTAAATGACAACAAACAAATGTCACAACCGTTCATCTTACAAAGTTCTCAGAAATTTATTTGTCATGCTACTTTTTATACTGCTTTTTAAATAGGAGTAGCCTTGAGCACCTGTTTTCATATCTGACAATCAAGTGCACTTTGTAGGAGTGCTGCACTTAGTGCACATATCAGTCATGCTTTTTGCCACCGTTGTACAGTAGCTTGTTGCCTAAGGTTACTCTTATTTGAAACTAAAAGTTTTTAGTAATTTAGTTCAGACATGAAATGATGGTTAACAAGTAGAGACTGGGGTTTCTAAGAGTAATCACTATGAAACATGCTATATTCATTATAACAGAAGCTTGAGTTAATTATTATAAAGTGTTGAAGAAAATTAATTATTTTAGGATAAATTGAAATTACAATTGGACAGTACGGAAAAATCTGCAACTGAATGGCAGAAAAAATATAATGAATTGCTAAACGAAAACCAGGAAATAAAATACAAAGTAATATTAACACTTAAATTTGATTAATTATTATTATTTAGTAATTAATTTTTATATATTAGTTTGAAAGTCTGAATGCTGAATGCAGTCATTTGCAAAACAAAATTACAGAATTGCAGAACAAGCTTATGTTAAGTGATCACTTTAAAAATAGATTGAAAATTGATATTCAGGACATAACTACACCTGCAGACTTGGAGCTAAAATACTCAAAATTGATTGTAACAATTTATTTTATACATCTGATTTATTTATTTATTAATATGCATGATACTTGTAAATAATATAGCTTAATTTGGAAACTGAAAATGTGTCAATAACTAGAAAATTAACAGAGACCCGAGAAAAGTATAATAAGTGTAGAGTTCATCTAGAGGACATAAAGACTATGTTAACAAGTCAGAATTTAAAAAATATTGTCCAGGAAAACGTGGAACTTTGCAATATAAAAGTAAGACATTGATGAGTATTTATGTGTATCATTTTGATTTTTTTCTTTTTAAATTTTTAGGATAAATTACAAAATGAAATTATGGATTTAAAATGTTGTAATCAAGATTTAAATAGAAAATTATTGGAAAAAAAGGTAATAAATATTTTAGAAAATATTTTGTTTTATAAAAACATAATTTTATGAACTGTATTTGTTTATTGTAGATTGAAAACCATAGACCTGTAGTTAGTAATCAGCACATTACACGAGTAGAAGTTCTCTACCATTCATTAGTTTGGCAAAAGATGTATCTTGTTAAGTTAGCCAGAGGTAAAGACAAGTTACTCAGATTTATCATTCAAGAATGGCCTAACTTAGATAATAGTATTGTCAAAACAATGATGCAACGAATATGTTCCAAGAGAAAGATGTCCAAATTCAAGTGAATACAAATCAATTTTTGTTTGTATTTATTGAAGGTTTACTCATTTAATTATTTTTTCTAGAATTGTAGCTATTAGTCTAATAGCAATTCATCGTATGAGACTGATAGCTATGAAACATATACAACCCAGAATTAATCTCACACAATCTCAACTTGATCTAACACATTACAATTTACCGAAAAAAATGCCATGGATTAAGTGTTAAATAATATAATGTTTTCCATCTAGTGCCATTATAATTAGTAGATTTATTTGTACACATCTGATTTTATGGTACAAAATTTTTTTATACATTGATAATTTTTAAGTACTTAGTATAGGTTTTTTACGTGTAACATAATACATATATTTTTACTGTGGTATTTTTAATAACTAGTTAATAATATTTAAAAAGAAAAGACTTGAAAAATGTGCCTTATATTTAATATTTTATGTAAATTTACAATTGATATTTTAAAATATATATTTTTTAAAAACTATTACTACATATGACGTATTATTCTTGACGTATAGATTGGACCTTTTGGAATTTTTTTTGATACCTTATTGTCTTTATCCATGCATAAATTATTCTTTTCTAGGTAATCCTATAAATTGAATATATACATTTTTTTTTAAAACATATTTTTTATTGTGGTTCAAATGTCAAATATTACTGACTTTTACTGTTTTAAGTAGTGGCACAACTGGATTACTGACTAATTTTTTCTTTTCAATCACATTTTTGGTATATGCAATGAATTCTTCATCTTCCTTATGCCATTGTCGTTCAAATGCTGCGTGGCGATCTATATCAGCCTGTCTATTGGCCAACAATGCAATTCTCTTATCGTTCTACTCCAAAAAAACAAAAAACATGTAAAATGTAAATACTATATGTTATAATACATTTATAATTTATACTTGAATGCTAAATCAGATATAGGCAATATAAGGTAAGTGTTACCATTAAATGTAATCATTTATCTTTATGTAAGTATCAGTTATTTGGCTATTGCAATATTAAAAATATATAATAAGTATTTCAAGAAAAAAAACAATATATGTATTTTATAAAACCAATGACGTCATCTCTAAACGTAGACCGGCTCCGTGAATTAAAAAATTGAATCCATGATATTCGTGATGGGAGCTGGTGGTATTATAAACCATAACTGAATATTATAAAATGTATACATAAATGTGTGAATGCATTGGTCACTCAGTCAATCGCGCCCACTATCTTGGCTCACAATGAGCGTTAATAAATTAGTACAGTAAAACCTCTTTATAATGGAATCGCTTTGGACCAACAATTTTTCCGTTATAAAGAGTTTTTCGCCTTAGAGAGGGTAAAAAAAATGTTTCAAGAATGTATGTATATGTACGTATGTTAAAAAAAATTATATTTTGGGTAAATACCTCGTAAAACGTAAATTTATACAATAAGATTATTATACATTTTAAAAATGTTATAATTTAAAATTTTAAAATATTTAAATTTATTTTGTGTATAATATTAAAAAAAATAAAAAGAATATTTGTACCTTTTTATAATTAAGAAAAATAGTTTTTAATATTTGATTTTGCTTTTTGTGTTTAAGAGCAGCACATTCAGCACATTCTCGGGCTTTTGTTGTAAGTTCTAATAGATTTGAATTTGAAATGGTTGCTGAAAACTTTTGTAATTCTTCTAAGTATGCACTTTTAAAATCTTTTATTTTTGGCTCATCCTTGATTTCACTATCATTATCATCATTTTCTACTTCTTTTTCTTCTTTCTTTGGGTGATATGCAGCATTATCTAAGAATATTAGCACGTTTTTATTCTGAGTTTGCATATCTGCATTAAAACAACGCAACCACTGCTCCATTACCTCTGTTGTCATCCAGGCTTTTTTTATTAAATTTCCATATGACAGGTAATGAAGAAATGTCCATGTTCTTAAAACACCGTGGTTTTTTAGACTTGCCAATTACCAATGGCTTCCTAATTTCTCCAGCCATACTACCAGACATGAACACTGTTAAGCAATCCTTTGCTTTTTTCCCTCCAGAACAAGACTCACTTTTCAGTACTAGTGACTTAGTAGGAATACCTTTGAAAAAAAAGACCCGTTTCGTCAGCATTGTACACGTCTTTTGCTTCATATCCAGTAATGAGTCTTGATATTTTTTGCTTCCACTCCACAACAGTTTCTTGATTAACGTCATTAGCCTCACCACTAACTTGTTTCCAAACAATGTCATGCCTTTTTTTAAATTTTTCTAGCCAACCGTTCGAAGCCTTGAAATCTTTGACATTCATTTTTTCAGCCAATTTCATAGCTTCTGTTTGTATAATTGGACCGGAAATTGGCAAATTTTTTGACCGAACGCTGACAAACCACTCGTACAACTTTTGGTCAATTTGTTCAAATGAGGGAGTTTTTACTCTTTTATTCTTTCCCGAGTTCTTGCTATTTACCCATTCATTCAAAATCTTTTCTTTATTTTTTATCGCGTCGTAAACTTGAGTTTTTCCACATTTAAATCTCGTAATAAGTTCTTTCGTACTTAGTTTTTGTGTCTCCTTCAACTCGATTAGTTTAACTTTATCGGACAAAGTCAGAGCTGTACGTGGTATATTAGCGAATAAAAACTAAAAACAATACGAAAACAAACGAAATCACAACGATAATACAGACGGTGAGTACTGCACGTTTACTAAACGATATGAACAATTCGACAGAAAAATGACGACTGGGCAGTTCATATTAACAAAAATACGTTAAAGATATGTACACATACGTACAGATTTAATCTTTAATTATAAGCAAATCATTATGACAATCGTGAAACGATAGCGTCGAATGATATTTCAGACAATGATAAAGTTTAGATTATCTAGTAACCAAACATATATATTATATACATATAGTTTATAATTATATAAGTGTAATTTATCTTTAAATAATTCTATTTTCCGTTTAACAGAGAGTATTTTTACCAATTGGATTACGAACATTTTCCGTTTCCGTTTTGTAGAGGTTCCGTCTTAAAGAGGTCAATTTCATATATCATTTGAACCGGGACTATTGACATTTTCCGTTATAAGAAGGATTCCGTCTAACAGAGGGTCCGTTATAAAGAGGTTTTACTGTATTATTACTAATATGCATGGTCAGTCTTTGATTATAGATAATGTCATGGTTTTTGAACAAATATATTGTTTTTTTTTTTTTTGATGTTCTTATAATATTTGAATACTGCAGTAGCCGAACATCTGCAGTTTACTTATACATGAATGATGATATTAGTAAATGGTAAGACTTATAAATTATAATGCTTGTATTGATTAAGTGTTCAGGTATAAATGTATAATACTTAGTAGGTACAACCATTTCTATTGTCATTATACAGACATAAAACTTATTCTGCTATGCTAGTGCTTAGTACCATTCGATATTGATTAGTTGCCCACTAAATATGTTATACTAATTAATATTAGTATGTATATGACTGATTATATGATTATGCGATTTAGATGTGTCTATAGTGTTATAAAGAAAATTTATAAAAGTATATAATAGTAAGATAACATTTAAGGCTACATTTTTTTTGGTGAAATTTAATCATTTGAGGTTGACTCCGGCTTGCGAGAGGGAGATGCACCAACTTTAACGTTGCTTAATTAGGAACTTCAGACTGAAAACGCCCAGTCGCGTTACAATAATTGAACTAGCGTATTATTCAATAAACGTTATAGAGGATAGGATTCCTTGTGGCAGCCCAGGACTAGGGTCCTATAAGAATCGTTAAACTGAGAAGAAAGAAGAAAAAGTAAGGACATTAATAAAATATATACTCACACACTGTTTTTCAAGTTGTTCCCGAAACCGTTTGGCGTTTTCTGTTCGCATTCGCCCGCGTAAGTCCGCAAACTCTGTCAACAATTTTTTCTCGCGTTCACATCTGCGCATTTCCGATTGAAGTTCCTGTGCCGATTGCTCCCGTCGCCTGCAGATCTCCTCTTCCCATAGTCTGTTGCCGATCTCTACGTGTTCTATTCTCCTATTGGCCAGTTCTTTCTTTTTGAGCTCCCCTTCACGATACCTGCATTTGGCGCATACAGAAAACAAAAAACTAATGACATAGCTGTAATCGAAAAAAAAAATCCAAATCCATAGTATTTTACGAAAATATTCATTTAAAAGTGTTAATACAACGTGTCAATGACTCTTAAGCACCACACTCTGCATGTACGAGATCTGAAAATAAATTTGTTTTTCAGGGAAACATACCTACGATCCGTGAAAACCTGTATTCATCTTACGATAAGAAAATGTTCTTATATATGTGTTGCAGGTGGTTATTGATGCTATATTATGGCTATATTATGGTATTTGACACTAATTGCATTTTGTATCAAGTGGTTATGCAAAAATGATTAACAGGATCTTAATAAAATCAGCCGTGTTGCTTGGCTGCTACTAGCCACGTTCTGCGACTGAGAGTAAACAAGGCCTGCTACTACTAGTTACCGGATGGGTAACCATCGGGGTTTTGTAGGAGTAAAAACCTTGCCACACATACACACGCGCGTTAAAAAAACCTTACAGTACTTTCCTCCACAGTTCAACAGGCTAATGAGTAATGATCTTGGTTGTCGAAGTCTCACTTATCCCCCTTCCATAAAAAAATCAGCTGTATACACAGTGATAGATGACAGAATTATTAATAATTCGTGCAGTACTGTAGCCGTGCACCAAAGCAATCAATAACTATTAAAAGCATACTGCAAGGCCGCTGTGTAGCAGAGAAACTTATAATAAATCCGTAGAAGAAAGAGCATTATTCTCCAGATTTTATCACACTTGCAGTACATGCTGCTAGGACATTTTCTGACCGTTCTTCCTGCGCTTCTACGGCGTCCAGAACGTCAGACTCTGCCCACCCATTTTGCTTCATCAGACAAGCCGCCGATCTTGTCCTCATCTCATCCAATGCCAATTGTTTGATCTGTACCAGCTGTCCAAACAAAATATAAAATCAAACCATATATAGTCAATGGTAATTTATTGTTCATATAATGTGGTTTGTAAACAATCACTTAGAACAACGTAAGGCACGTGTGCTCTAGGATGGTGTTTGTAATTTTGATTTATATAATGAAATAAATGAATATAGAGGGTATAAGAGGATTTAACATGTGTATATTATATATTATTTAGGACGGCAGATGTATAACATAAATTGTGCCTGTATAGGCTGTATCATTGAACAATTATTTAGAAGCGACACTCATCAGCTGATTGAGTTATTGTTGGCTTAATTGGCTGTATAGTCTCCTGTATTTTAATTTTTAACATATTTAATATACGTGATCTTTCTGAATTATTTCATTTGAAAAATGTTTAGATTTTTTATGATAACTGATTAATCTTATTCTTGCAAATTATACGGTCTAATATAGCCAATTAAAAATAAATCACAACTCTTCTCCCCCTTACGAAATTTTAATATTTTTTGCCAATCTTTAATATGTTTATGTGTTATTGATAATCCGATCAAGTCTAAGGAGACGATGACATTACTTCTATTTCTTTTAATCTCCGCGCTCTAGCTAACGTTTTCTTTGTCTCCGCCATGATGGTAGTAACCATTTCCTCTTCCCATTCCTCCGTCTCACGCACGTCGTTGTTGTTGATTAACATTATGCGGTTGTCCACTATATCCTTTTGCAATTTTTCCTTCAATTCCCGAGCCTATATAATATGTTGTCCACACGTCGATAAAAAAAAAGCATCATCGTTATAAAAAAAAATGGTTCATAGAGGACACGTTGAAATATTGCTCAGATGTAGCTCTCACTTCGACAGCAGCTTTTTCTCGAGCCTCCTTGATTTCTTCGGCAATTTTTCGTAATTCTGATTTACCAAACTCGCGCAATGCAATCTGTTCATCGTTTCTTTTATCCTCACGTTCCCTCAGTCTGCAATTTATTTACATATTGATAATTTTACCACGAGATTCTCGGACAATAATCCGCTTAATTACACTACTCTTTTAACAAAATTTCAGCTTTAGATCTTTTTAAATCGTTGTTTTTTTGTAATTCGTCTGCTTGGTGCTTTCTATACCGTTCTGCTTCCTTCTTATGTTCTTGAGCCGTCTCGAGATCTTTTTGAATCTTCTTCTCCCTCTCAGCCTCATTAAACTTGAGTTGTATTGCCCTCTCTTTGAACACCTAAAAATAAAGTCAATCACTAGCACACAATACTATTAAATATATGCTACGTTTGGTTTTAATAATTGGCAAGATCATAATAACTTCAGAATGCTGCAAAGCTCTATAGAACGTTTTCGTCGCATCTCTCTCTTCGAATTTCAATTTGCACGCTTTCTCGATGATCCTGTTCCTGACTTTTAACGCCTCGTGCTTCATCTCCTCGTCCCTCTGCTGCCGTTTGGCTTCCAACTCGGAAAGCGCCTTTCGTTTTTGTTCCAAAAGCTTTTTTGTTTTGTTCTGTACACACACGTTAACGTCATTTTAAATATAGCCATATGCCTTAATGCTGCAATAACAGGTAGTGCGTATTCAGCTACACATCCGTATTGTTAAAACGTTAAAACCCAGATCCACTAACCAGTTCTGTGTTGTTCCAACCGTCTACCATCTTTTTTGACGTTTCTCGGCGCATTTCTTTCAGTTGTTTGCTGGCCTCCATCGCTTTCTCCTCGTCCATTTTTTTCGTTAAAATGTTTCCCAGTCTTTTCCATTCCTTGTTGGATATTAAAAGTGCACGATTAGTAGGATTTCGGCTGCCGACATAAACAATTTCCATAATTAGTCTTTTGTGAATAGTAAAGTGTTGGCTTAAAGTATTTTTGTGCCGAGAAACTTTGTTGCCTATAGCGTTGCATGTTTAAAAAGAAATTATTGATTGCTTATACCTTTGGTCGTCATTGACAACAAACAAATTATGCTTAAAAAAATATATAAATCAAATGATAACTGAATTGAACTCTATTTCATACCACGCTAGACTTCATGTTCTTAAATATCTACCAGATTTTGGCTGGTAAATAAAATTAGGCCCAACAAAATCTTGGAATGGTCGACTATGTCCAACAAATGAATTCAATATTTTTTACTCAGGAAAAATGTTACTAATACAAAGTTGTGCTGTTGTTGTATAGCTAATAGCACAAAAGTAACAAAAGCTCTTCCGGCTAAAATAAAGTCAAACAAATTTTGTTAGATACATTTTATATGTGTGTCATAGAAGTGTTGTTAACTTTATGAGGATAGTTTTTTACGTACCTTAACAAATCATAAAACATAAAACAACAAAATATCAATTTTTTTTATAATTTTCTATTTTGTAATTCAATAATTATATATATTATATAATTAATACTAATATATAAGAATCAATTAATTTATAATACCTAGTTTATATTGATCACATGTGGTTAGGATAAAAAATAGAACAAAGCAATTAAAAAACTAAAAGCTATAATTTAATACTATTTGTTGTATAATAAATATTAAATTATTTTAAATAGATAATTTAATTGCAAGCATAACAATAAGGTGGCATTAGACAAAATTTAGTCCATAATTGTGTTAATATAGAAAGAATAAAACAATATTAACAATTAATATGTGGAATAGCCATACGAGCAAATCTAGGAATACTAAATGAAGCAGAATGTACATCTGGTGAGTAATGCTTGAGTTTGTGTTTATTTAGTTCTTCTAGTGTGAAACTATATGCTGGTACTTTGAAATTTATTAACTGAAAGAACATGAAAAATAAATAATAATTAAATTAATAAATAATAATATACTATATTGTATGGATAATCTTTTTTAACCTCATTGTCTGTAGCTAAAATGAAACTGATGTTTCCAGTCGGATAAGATGGGATAGATATAGTGGCTAAGGTGACCTTGTTAAAATTTGCTGAACAGTCTTTGGACAATCTGATCATTGTATCCTGATCTTTTTTAATCCAAATTGATCCAACTTGGGAACATATGATACCACCCGGTTTTAAAGATCTTTTCAATGATTCAATATAAGTTTTCTGAAATAATGACTCGTTTGGACCTTAGAATAATTAATTTAAATTGCACCAGTTAGTATATAACTTATTAAAATAACATTTTTACCCACTAAAAGTATTTACCAACAGGGTCTGAAGAGTCAGTAATGATAATGTCGAATTGTAGAGCATTATTTTTCATAAACTCAAACCCATCTTCAATATGCAGTGTAACTTTGTCATGTTTAAATCCACAAGCCATAAATGGTAAATATTGTTCTGAAAGTTTCACTACTCGTTCATCAATTTCAACAACATCGACACTAAGAACTTTTGGATGTTTAACAGCTTCACGTGCAACGCCACCATCACCACCACCTACCACCAAAACTTTTTCTGGATTAGGATGGCTGCAAAGTGGTAAAAAACTTATCATCTCTTGGTAAGAAAACTCGTCAAACTCTGTACATTGGATTATATTATCCAAAATTAAAGCTTTTCCAAATGATTTGCTGTTAACAAAAATGAAGTAGATACAATAATCAATAGTTTTTAAACTGTATATAATCTAAGGTATTCTTTTCATATACGGTCTACTACACACCTTTTGTTTGTCACGCATCTAGGGTTCCCACTGATTCAACGACACTGACAATTAAGCTTTATTTTAACTACAATTAGTTTATTCTTGGTATTTTGAAATACTACAAAATACTACAGTAAAATTAACAGCACGTGAAAGCCATATAGTGAATAACTGGATAAATTTATGCCGTGACATACCAGTAGCTGCTTTAGAAGAAAAGAAGTAAAATGGGAAGTACAAATACTATTGTTCAAGTCGATGAATCTTTAATGAGTGGTAAAATAAAGTACAAACAGAGGACAATTATTAGGAGCTGATATTGCTATTGAAAATGTGTATGTAAACAAATTGAGCGATGAAAAGGAATCTGATTTTAGTAATAAAAATTATGATAAAAGACTTATTGATCTATGGGTGTTTGGTATGTATCAAAAAGATGAAAGTGGTGTTATTGATGTAAGATAATTTATTGTAGAAAAAGAGATAAACAGACGTGACACAGAATAATTCAAAATGAAATTGAAATTGGTACAAAAATATACTTAGATGAATGGCTTGCATATAAGACATTAGAAATTAAAGAGTACATACATAAAACTGTCAACTATTCCAAATTTTTTGTCGATCCTACCAGTGGTGTACACACACAATACATAGAAAGTTATAAAGTTTAAAACTTCAAGTAGTAAACAAAATGTACGGTACATTGTCATCATTGCTGCCTTCATAGTTAGCAAAATAATGGTGACATCTAAAAAATAAGGAAGACAACTTATTTAAAAGTTTTTAGGGAGACATCAAATTATATTGTACCTAATGTATTAATATATATTTTTTGATGAATATGTTTAAATTTAGTTTTAGATTGTGACGTTTATAATTGAATAGTTATTTTTACTGTTTATTATTAATTAATACACTATAATTTTATATCTATTCATATTTTAATTTAGTATTAAAAAAATGTAGTAAACGATAAGTGTGCAGTGAATCGAATATGACACGTAGAAACGTGTGGTAGACCATATACGACAAGAATACCTAATCTGACATTAACCATACATGGCATAAATTCATCTAACTCTTAAGCGATTTTTTTTCAAAATGTGTTTTTGCATGTTCATCAATTTGATGGTACTTTCAAAAAAAGTCGCTCAAACTTCATTTGGATGTTAAAGTCAAAAAACTTCCAATATCTTCAATTTTTCTAAAAATAGTGTTTTTGAGTTTAAAATAACAACATTTAAAATTTTTTGAAATTTTTTTTTTGGGAAATGTTTGTATTTATATGCTCAACATTTTGATGAAATTAGAATTTACTATTCGTACTTACTTTTTATGTTTTGTTAATAAACCACGCAAAACTGAATTATAAAGTTACTTCAAAAATTTGCATATCAATGTAACTTAAGTTAATTTTTTCGACTTTTTTTTTTTTCATTCAGTGTGTAATAACGTAAAAAAGTTTTTAGTGAAATCAGAACTAACTTATACTTTTCAGTTTGGAATAAATAGATTAAAATAATAAGCAATAAAAAACCAAAATATACAGATGTAGGTTTTGTATTTTATCCATAAATACATTTATAGTTATATAATATTATTGATACATGATTATTAAATTTTAATTTTTATAACTAATTATTTTAATTTTATTTGATACAACATAAAATACCTGCATCTATTTGGGTCAGAGTATGATTTTACATACACATAATACGGTTTATCCATATGTATACCTGATTTGGCGAAATATTTCCCATGTTTCCAGCCGTCCCCTATCAGGTTTTTTTTTTATTTTTTTGGTTATTACTATTGGCCACCTAAAAAAATACTACTTATTAAATAAAAATAAATAAGTTGAAAAATCAACTTTGAGTTATATTGATATACAAATGTTTGAAACAACTTTATAATTCAGTTTTTTGTGATTTATTAACAATAACATAAAAAGTAAGTACGATAGGTAAATTTTGATTTCACTAAAATGTTGAATATATAAATACAAATATTTTTACCAAAACAAAATTCTAAAAATTTAAAATGTTGATATTAAACTAAAAAAACACATTTTTAGAAAAATTGAAAATATTGATGTTTTTTGACCCTAACTTCCAAATGAAGTTTAAGCGACTTTTTTTTAAAAATACCATCAAATTAAGCATGCAAAAACACACATTTTGAAAAAAATTCCAAAAAATCGCTTGTGAGCTAAACTATATTTGTCCCATTATATATACTTACGTTTGCAATACCATGATATTTTGATATGGGGATTTTTCTTTATGAAGCACTTCTTCTACTTGTAATGAAAGTGCAGCACCTGGCCATGTATCAGACTCAGTGAACCAACCTTGCTGTAAGTGATCCATTGTAATATAAATATCTTGATCATAAGTCCAATACAAAATGTTTGGTGAATATTAAACAGTATTTTACCTAAAAGCCTGGGAAAAAAAAGTCCAAGAGTAAACTTCTGGTAAAAAATACAATATATTTATTTATAATGATGTGATAGCTGTGCAGGTACCATTATTTTTTTAATTAACATATGTACCAACATTTTACTGGAATTTTTTTTTAAATACATGTACAAATAAAATATAATCATATAAAAAATCTTTAAAAAATAATACAAAATTATATTTATTTATTTATTTATATTTACAGGCATGCCTAGGATATATCTAAACCCATATGAATATCTTTAAACATTAAAAACAATTTGATATTTTTGTATTTTTCTTCCATTAAACATTTTTACCAGTATTTTGTTTAAGGATTCACACATATAGGAAAACAATTTTTTTTTCATTTTAATCTTACAGACAAGTTATGGATATATTTTAATTGTAAAAACATATTTACTTGTATGTCGATTTATGTGTTTTGTTTAAACTTTTATCACGTAAACGTTTAACTATATTCCAAATTAACAAAACGAGAACTAAGACTAATGTTTCTTCGATCGTGTTTTTTGATCTGTAGTCATGATTCGTGATTGGCAAGTGGAATACGATAGCGATTAATCTAAATGTCACGAATCAACAAGTTCGATTATAGAGTGCAAATAGTATAGTAAATACATAAAACATTATAAACTGTGAATTAAGTGAACATCTACGATTATTAAGCACTTAAGTCTTAAGCTGAATAATAATTTATTTTTTAAAACATTAGCGATATTCAATCGTTCAAATAACATGTGTTTTTTTAAAACTGTTTATCGTACTGATAACGGTTCGCAGCACTATATAGTTTTAACTTCCAGGGTATAGACAGTACGTGAACTGACCAAATCGGGTGACTGGCCTCGACACTGTCTTCAGGGAGGCGTGGCTTACGTTATTAATCAAATATATCACATTAATATTATAAATTATTTAAGAAATTTTAAACAAGTAATGACAGTAATAACGATAATTAACACAAGTTAAGCAACAAAAGCTGACGACATACAGTAGAGTCGAGAATACTGAAAAATAGATAGCGGACTCGGCGGAAAAAGTTCCGCATACGCAGTGATCCCAATGACTTCTGAACTAAACGACCAGAAATTTAGATATAACATATTACATTATCATTTATCATTATAAATTATCGTTGTTTTTTAATTTTCGAACCATTTAATTAAAGTTGAATTATTATAATTTATTTATTGAATTGTAATAAATAATAATAATAGTTCAATCAATGTGTCTACATACACATAATATTGTAATAATGTTTGTGAATTATATAATGGTAGAATTATGTATAAATAGCATAATAATATGTAGTATACATTTACTTAAGGTAGGTACTTATTGTATTTGTCATAAGGAACTAATAATGTTACTAATTAAAACATACCATTTTTATTGTTATAAATTATAATTTCAAATCAATATTATAATCAAGATTTAATTACAAAAATTAATAGATGCTTAGCAATCGTACATTTATTTACATTTATTAACAAAAAAAAAAAATTTAAAATATAAGTATTTAGAAATTAAAAAAACTCATTGAATAATAATTATTGACACAATGTAAAAAATAATACTAAATTAGTTACCTATTAAACTGTTGAACTCATGTTTATTAAAATATATTAACAGAGAGAAATAATAATAAGGTATTTATATAATATTATTATGTTGTTTACTTTATAAACATGTTTATAAAAATTGACAATATTATGTTACGTGTGTGAAGTGACCAAAGCTAGGCGACTATTTTTTGTACGGTTAGTGATAAGAAATTTTGTACGTTGAGTTGCATTTCATTAAATTTCAGGGGTACCAAACTATTGCATCGAAACTATAAAGTAGATGTCGCACTATGTCATGTAATAATTATTTGTTTTAAAAGTATATAAATAAACGATACTTATACCGAACATATTGTCATCACTACATTAGGATTTATGTCAAACCAATAATAATAGAAAGTTAGAAGGTTATAACTTATAAATTACTCTAAAATATTATTATATTTAATACACTGAATTAAATTTTCAAATGCAATGTTTTCTGCAAAAACTAATTCAATCTACTGTATTATTAATAGTAAAATTAATTATTTTAATAACAATAATATCTTAAAACATTCATAGTTATGTAGACTGATAGACTGTATTCGGTCAGAATCGTTTTTCGTATACAATGATTTATATCATTGAATTCAAATTTAACATGTCCATAAAAGTGACATCCATTCGACACATACTGTACAGCAAATGAGTGGTACCCACTTGCCGACCTTTTTTATATTTAGTTTTTTTCTTTTGTGGCTGATTGCAGATTTTTTGTGGTACGAGGTCAAGTTCTAAGTTTGTTTGTTGTTTTTTTAGCTCTTTGATAAGAACAAAAATGTTCGATTTTGGTCTGCAAACAGTTTTATTAAGAGCTGCATGACATCCCTCAAGGTGGTTTTTGGTCTTTGGTCTTTGTTCTGATGTATTAAAGTGATTCCATGAAATATTTTAATTAGATAAGCAAATATCTGGATCCAAGTATGTTTTGAAAAAATAATTTAATAATTTCAATACACATAAAACAATATTAATAAGAAAAATTCAATTTTGCATTAGATATATTAGTTCTATTAAGTTAAATAAAAAGTTGTAATTACTTTCATACTGTGATGCTTCGCTTTGAAATTCTGTTTAACAATTTTTAGTTTGTTCAATTGGAACTAAGGCTAACAAACAAAGACGACGAACAACTTTTTTAATATTATCGTCATGTGTATAATCATAAGCTAATCCCAAACTCTGAACTTAGCATCAAATAGATTACATAAAGTGAAATGAACACTATTTTATTAGTGTATCAGAACCAAAGCACTGCCGAATAGATATGATTAATTATAATTTCAATTTCTATTTGGAAACAACTAGGATTGAACACTAATTCATTTCCTAATGCAGCTTTTTCTATTGGACAATAGTACTTAAGCCTAAAAACGTGTATTTTATTTTTATTTTTATTTATTATTTTAAATAATTTTTGCTCAAATCTGTCCTAAGGTACAATTATTATTAAATATACTAACGTGATATGATTCATGTGGTATAAATTACGCATATAGAATAAAGATAAATAATTTTTAGATAATTAAAAAATAAAATTATAATTACTAGAGGTATCATCATTCTTATAACAAAGTAGTAGTGTAAGGTATACATTTGAATAAATAATTTTGGTGCTGACCTAAATGTGCCATCCATAAAAACTATATTACTAGAACAAAGACAAATCCTTTGGTACCAAATAAAACGATTTTATCATCTTTACTATCACATCCTGTAATAACATTATTATTAGTCATAGAATAATCAATCAAATCACTTAAATAATTTATTATAAATATCTAAAAGAAAATCTTTTCTGTCGTTCGTTGATCGCCAATCACCTTCAATATCCAATTCAAACAGCTTTTTCGGTAACGTTGGCATTAACTTCATACATTTCCCGTATGCCGAACTTTTTACACTAGTATAAATTGGTATAGCGTCATTTACTTCGGCTACCGTAAATTGTAAAACCCTTTATTCTTGAAGCGATAATTGATCTTCGGATTTTATTAAATGTCTTTGATATAGTTTTTGTTGAATTTATTACCACTTCGTCCTTCAAATATATTATTTTTAATTAAAAACACATATTCAAAATAATTAAAAAAAAAAAATGTATAAATAAAATTGTTTAAATTCAAACCAACTTATTTTAAGCTTATTTCGAAAACCACATTCAGCCAATTGCATTCCATTGCGACAAATGCCCATGCATTTTTTTACATTATAGCATTATTTAAATTTTCTCCAAGTATTGCTCGACCCCCACAATTATTATAATAGTGGTTAGAACCTCTTATTCTACCAATTCGATGAATAAAATTATCCAACACTAATAGTTGGCCATCACACACAGAATTCATTATAAACCATAACGTTTTAAATTTAATATTATTTAATAACTAACTGTCTAACTGACGAATCGGTGATTACTAACCGTCAACTGACAATATAATTTTATAGTATTATCAACATTTTGATAGTAGATTGTTTTAATTATTTCTGTATTTTGTGAAACTACGATTTGTCGGTGAATTGAAACTTTTTCTATTTTTACCGGAGACCAGCTTACGTATCTACGAAGCGAGTAGTCGGTTAATTGGGTGTCGGCGAATGGGACCTGAATCTTTTGATCGACCAACTCAGTAAACTTAGCAACCCTACAAATTTAACCCATATTGTGCTAATGACTACACAGATATCTATAATATGCATATTATTATAGTGTATAGTTTATACACAGATGCATAAATAAGTCATGTATCTATCTATGACTATAGAATATAGAGTATAGACACAATCCAATCAAGGAAGATTGATATCGATAATCAATCTACCTTAGATACTATAGAAGATAGAACAATATAAATTTAATATGTTCGTACTATTAAAGATTGAAATACTCGCACGACAGCTTGCCGACAAGACAATGTTAATTATGAGTATAATATTATGAAAAATAATAAAAATGATAAAATAATATCGACTATTGAGGTAAAATATGTCGTGTACATATATATATATATATATAGAGAGAGATGTAGATGGTATATCGTATATCGTAATATTTTGTTTCTCTACTACAGTAATGACACTACTACGAATCACGGGTGGTACTCATACCACAGAATGAATGTAATAAAATAATCTAATTAATTAACCTTAGCACGATCATAAAGTATAAATTCTTTATAATCAAGGTTTTTAGTTTTAAACCCAAAACTTTACAGTTATAAAACATTCTGTTGTTATTAATCAGAGCTTTAGTAAAAGTTTCATATAAAGTCATAAAATATAGTCAATATATTTATGAATGATTATATAGTCATATATTATAGATATTTTGATTTCTGATATTTATTTTCACTTCTCAACGACTAGCCACTAAGTTGTATAGAATACTTTTGACAAATATTTTAAATGACAATTGCTCAAATCCTTTTAAATAATTTTTTCCTGCCTTTGATTAAAAGACTACATGGATGGAGATAAAAAAAAACATTTAGTGCTTTAGTAGGTTAGTAGCTAGTTGCTGACTACTGTAACAATATATTATACATAGGTAAATTAGTAGAATAAATAATAACTAAGTAGTTTATCATCAAAGTTTACCATTCAGTAGGTGCTATCTCAAAAAATGTTTAAATATAACTAAGAAATCAAAATGTTGTACAACGCATATTATTTTATTTTCGATTTTTGTTTAAACACATGTTTTACTTTATACACAAGTTTCGTTGACAATTTACTTCGAAATTCCTACTGGCTGCTGCATTAGCCAGTAGTTTGTTGTTTTTCTTATAGTCCTACAGCAAATAAATATTTTACAATGTTATATGAGTCTATTTTTTATTATTTATTTGATTTTATAAAATATAATATGAATATATTATCATATATGATTCACCTCTATGGCTTTCATGAGTGGTATCACAGGTCTCCCAGCTTCTTTATATTTGGCTATCATATTTTTAGAGTAGGTCATAAACTCCTCGTCCTGTTGCTGCCAAAGTCTCAAGTGTGCGTTATATTCTTCTAGATCTACTTGTTCGTTAGCTCTAGTGGCTGCTTTATTGTTATACTTTATAAATAAAATAACATTAAATAACATTTGATTCACCTTTCGATTTCCATCTTACAACGCATTAATTTTATAGTCCCCGCGTTACCAATTCGAAATGTTTCTCCTTTCTTCATTTCTTCATGCCTACCCTACGAATTATCTTAGTAACGAGACAATTAATCGCTGTATGAGGTACGCTAATATGGACACTTCCTACTCTTTTTGAATAGTAATGTAGTAATGTATATTCAAATTTTTTTGTTAACTTATACAACTTATAAATGCAAGTAAAATGTACACTAATTGTTATTAGGCCACATCCCATAAAATGTTTAAAAATAAAATAAATTAAATATTAAATACCTAATTTAGCATAAAATGTCAATTCAAATTTCTGATGTCACACTTACACATTGCAAGTTGAGATTCTCTCGAAAACTGGTCATCTCTTTAGTCTTTGCCTGTTTACTTGACTCTTTAAGTGAGCGTAACATTTCAGTCTCTCTTAGACGTCTTTCCTGTTCCCACTGATGACTCAGTGTCAAACGTTCTTTTTCTTTTCTATTTTCTTCATCAAAAATCTTCTTATTGTCTTCAAAATCTTTTTGTCTCTTTTTTATCAATTTTTTTTTTTTAAGTTCTTCTTTTTGATACCTATAACAATCATTTATTGACCTCGTTAAAAAAAATAGTTTAACAAATCTAACGAATATGTACGAACTTCCGTTCATTTTCTTTGATTACGTTATGGAATGCAACTTCTTCTTTATCCTGATTTATGTTTGCAATGTCAACCATTTCCTTTAATAATGTTTGTCTTCTTTTTAAAATCTACAAATAGACTTGTAATTATAAACAAAACCTGTAGCATACATATTAACTTATACATTTAACATTTGTATAATTTTAGATAGGTACTTCTATTTCTTTCAGTTTTCTTGTTTTAGCTATTTTTTTCTTTGCCTCGGCCATTATGGAGACTACTATATTTTCCTCTTGATCTTTTAATTGACGCAGCTTAATGTTTTCAGCTACGATTTTTCTACTTTCATTTAAATGATTTATTAAATTTTCTTTTGTTGCTAAAGCCTTAAACATAATGTAATTACAATCATATACGTCTGATATAACAAATTATCACAATCTATAACTTTAGCTTTTTTATTCTTTTCATTTTCTTCAATTTCAATTGCGATTCTTTGTAATTCAGCTTTACCCTCTTCTCTTAATTGAATATTGTTGTTGCACTTTATATTCTCTCGTTCTTTTAATCTTTAATACCATAATAATAAATTGTAATTGAATATCATAAAGTATAACATATAATATTATATTATTTTTTATGTTTACTTAATTTAAAATTTTAAAATATATTATATAATACTAGGTATGAAATAATTATTTACAATTTACATAAAACTTGTTTAAAATGTATACTATAATTATATAGTAACTAACATATTTTTAAAATTCGTAAGTATATAAGTGTAATAAAAATGGTTCTATAAATTGTAATAATTGGTAGTTACGTATATTATGGAACTTTTGAAAAAAAGTTGTTTAAAAGCACTTGCCAATTAATTATAATTATAATTAATTTAATATAGCTATAACGTATTTTTAACTAATACAAATTAAATTATTTAAATATTTTATCTCACTCTTTTAGGAAAAAAACAGCATTAGCTTTTTTTGTTTCATTTTGTTTCAATTTTTGTTTCCATCGATCTGTCTTATATCTTTCAGCATCTAAATTTTGTTCTATCTTTAATAATCGATCAGCTTCCAGTTCCTTCGATTTTTGCGCCTCATTGAATTCCATCTGAATAGATCTTTCTTTTAGCACCTATAATAATGAGATCCGATTATCATATTACATAATCATGTATATATTTGGTGGTATAACAATCATATGAAAAATTATTATTAGGATATAACGTAAGTTGACAACCTGAGACAAAATTTAAAATGATTACTGACTAGTATAATAATAACTAATATGTACCTATTGAATATTGGACATGTAAAACCTATAATTTCTACACATGTTCTACCGTTCCACAAGATATTTTATAGCCTAAGTTCTAATACTTTCTAAAACCCAAAGGCTAATGTTGTAGATATATATGTATTATAATAAATGTATCATTGTCTAGAATAAATATTAAATGATATGTGTTCATTTTATTACTATGTCATATTCATCACTTCATCAGTATATATTGGTGCTTAATAAAGTTAGAGTTGATGAACTCAATGTTGAAGGGACCGGTCAAAAAGTTCAAGTTAACCAAGTTCGATATTCTTCATACCTCTATCTTGTGTACCGCTCTGGTCAGCGCTCTTGTCGAATCTCTATCCGACCATTTCTTCAACCGTGCCTTTTCTACAATGGCATTTCTGCGCTCCAAAATCTTGAGTTTCATCATCTCATCTTTTTTTAATTGTTTGGCTACATTAAATTCTAATAATTTTTGTCTGTTTTCTATTTCTTTCTTTCGTTTGTTCTAAGAAAAAATTAAATTACTAATTATGTTTTTTAAATCATAATTTCTAACCACGCCAAGATTGTTTACAGTATATATTATATAACATATATATATATTTGTTATTTATTTACTTAAATCACAACCTACAATATATTTAATATCAGATACCTATTCGATTTTTTGTTAAACTCAATTATGTAGTTGTGACTATTTAAGTACTGACTAAAGTACAATAGTACTGCAGGTTAATACCTAGATAATTATTATTTTATAAACAATTTTTTAAAAAAAAAATATAAAAAGATATGTTCAACAAAATGTAAACCCTGAAGCATATAGAAACATATAGGTATGGCTGCCAACATGCATATTTATTCAATTTAGTTTTACAGGATTTTATAAATTTTTATATAGGTACCAATACAGTAGTGTCCCATGAGTCGGACATGGCTTTGGACATAGCTTGCCGTTCATCTTTTAATCGCTTTATTATCTCAGCTGTAGCTCTATCGTCATCTTTTTTGGTCAAAATCTTTTTTAGTCGTGTCCATTCATTTTTTGGAATTAAAAGAGCACGTGTTTTTTGGTTATTATCTCCTACTTTTAAAGCTTGCATTTTATTTTCTATCAACCAAAATATATATATATGGTTTTAGCTGATTATTTTAATAGTATCTAATATTTTTTTTATAAACTGTAGAGAGAAAAGACAAAGTTTGTTTCCAACGCCAACGGAAAATACATAACTTTTCAAGTTTTAACAAATTTATTTTTATAGAACTAAATGATATATTAACCACGCAGAGCTTAAAATCAAAATTACATTTTTTGATTTTAATATCAATTTTGATAATCGATATTAATTTTTTCTGATTTCAATTTAAAATAATATATTATTTTTATTATACTTGAGCCACACAATGCATATTTTCTGTGTTGGAAAATATGAATACAGAATTACGCAACAGCCATGACGACCACACGATACGGTATGATTGGGTGCGACAAATAAAATGTAGTTTTTATTTTATTAAAACACAGGCTGAGGCCATAGGCGTACGCAGGATCTAAAAGCAGATAGTGGCCCATTGGCAGATTTTTTAAGGAATCATACAACAGTATATGTGAATAAATATTTGAGTTGGTATCATAGATATAAATGATAGAATACGATTGCAAGTCATCGGTATCACACGTTGGTGGTCCAGGAAAAAAGCTTTAACACATATTTTTGGAGATGGAAGTTTATATTTAGAGATTATTATGCACTAAATACCATAGAAAATTCAATTAAATTTAGATCTGAAGCAACATTAAAAGTTAATAATTTAAAAAAATTAATTTTTAACTTTCAACAATTTTAACCACATTTACTTATATACTAATTATTAATATAATAAGTTCACTATCCAAGAATCTTTTTTTTCCAAATGGACAAAATATTATAGATGAGTGGAATAAACTGGTACACGGTTACTGCAAAATGTTAGTAAACTACAACGCTCATTAAAAACTTTAAATACTTCTTAAGTTCTAACTCATGAACTACTAATCTAAAATTTGATTTTTATGCGTCTAAATACTAAGGTATCACATTTGTATGGAATATCCGCGGCAGAAAATTGAGCCATGGATTTCACAGTTATCAAAACACATTACTTGTTAGTTTATATACATGGGTATATATTAGAGCGAAAATTTGGTGTGAACAAAAAAATTTCTCAGCATGTTTTAATATTAAAGAAATTTCGCCGTGAAACGTCCGCTGTGAATATCTGTAAGTGTGACACCAGTCTAAGAAATGTATTCTGCTTTGAAATTCCAAATTAAAATTGTATGTTGTTATTAAAAAAAAAAACTTAAAAATTATAAAGATAAAAAGTATGAAAAAAAATTTCAAAAAAATGTGTTTTTTTAACTACTTGAAATAATGTAAAAATAAAATTTTGAAAAAAAGGCGATAATTTTCAATATAATGAGTGTTTTACATTGAATGAATCACCGTGTATAGTAGGTATATATAATTTGCTAACTGCTGTCTAATAAGATTACATTAACCAAACAATTATAAACAATAGTTGATTTTTTTCAAAGAACGACTAATCGAGGTAGATACTAAATTTAAAAAATGTAGTTAAAAAAGATTGGCAAGTACTCTACTGCACAGTGGGTGTCAAGTGAGGTCATTCAGACTGAGTAACGGATGTGTTAAATTTAAATTGTAATGACATAAAACCATTGTATACGAAAAACGATTCTGAGCGAAGACCGCGGTCTCTCAGCCTACATATTTAAGTGTATTTTATATTATTGGTATAAATATAATTCGTTTTAACATTAGTAATACAATAAGTTGAATTAATTTTTGTAGAAAACATTGCATTTGAAAATTTCATTGAATATATAAAATATAATAATATACTTTAAAAGTTTCAAATACCCACAAAAATTATTTTTAAATTACAACAAAATAACTAGCATAGTTATTTTTCATTCAAATATTTAATTTCGTCTAAATTTGAACTTAAAATGTTTATAAAAAACAATCATGTTAATTAATTTTTTTGAAATTTTGGTTACATAATTAATTACTTACAAGAAACCCTTTTTTTTTTTAAATTTTCAAGTGTTATAAATTTTCAACTACAAAACAATTTGCAAATGTTTGATATTTTGATGATTTTTTTTTCAAAATTTGAACTTTAAATGCTTATAAAAAAAAAAAAAATTGTGCCTATGTATTTTTAATATTTTCGAACATCTATTATAATTACGTTGAGGAACCTTGTATTACATTTTTAAGCATTTTAACTTAACAAAATTTATTCGATATTTATAGAAAACAATTAAAAAAAAAAACGATTATTTTATATAGGCCTACAATTAGCTCAATAAGTGTCAAAATGTTTTTAAATTTTTTTAATGTATAGAAATTGATAATCTCAACATTTGATGAAAATTTCAAATGTCTACTGTTAGTTTTTTTTTTTTGAATTACAACAAAATAAGAAAATCGTTCCCGGAGAAAACAAGTGAATATCATCCAATGTCTAATTTCAAACGCTCATAAAAAAATAGTTTTGCTTTCCTGTATATATATATATATTTTTTTTTTTTTGTTTTAGAAAGGTAGAAAAACTTATAGACAATCTTGTGTATCTTTCCGAATATCTAGATTCAGTCTTTCGACTCTTTTCGGAACATCACTAAAAAAAAATTAAAACCAACGTCGGACATCCGGTTCGCGTGTCGTATGGCGGACGCGCAGAGATAAAACAAGAAAATGTTTTCGGGGGCAAATCCTCTGCGCTATCTTGGTGTTTGAAAATGGAATTGCAACCATCAAACGGCAATATAAATAGTGGGCGCCTAGAGAGTATAGTAATGCAACCGAGCATACAAGGTTTCTTATCGCTAGCCGTCAGAAAAATAGTCACATGGTCACCCGACTTCACACTCGTAATGTAATATACAGTCGGTTATCTATTGTTGTTTTATATGTCTACAATACTATGCCTCTATGGTACTGTACTGCCGTCACAGATTTTTCATACGAGCTGTGCTGGTGTCTATGTAGTGTCCACTATTAAAATACCATAATCTATAGTCTGTTGCTTTCTTTGGCCCGTTGACTATTCGGTATTTTGAATTTTCCAGTTACATATTACATGACTTTTTGTAAGAACTGATTATTGTCTGAGTAGCGTATTATTATTTACAGTCGCACGAAACCCCGCGATGTTCAATGAAAAAAGTAACAATTGTTAATTACCATAAATATTGTGTTGACTGTCAAATGTTAGTAGTAAGTTTCCATACTTATTATGTATTAGCCTATTAGTGTATTCGTATTTAGATGCATGACACAGTTTCTTTAAGACATTATTAATATTGTTAACAGGTGTTAAATCAGTTAAAGTACCACAGACGATGGATCAACAGGCACCAGTTGTCAGAAAATTAGCTGAGGAGGTAGTAAACAGAATTGCAGCCGGCGAAGTGATCCAAAGGCCAGCTAATGCCCTGAAGGAACTTTTAGAAAACAGGTGCCTATAGTTTTGTGCTATATGTTTAAGATAAAATATTTTCTTGAATTTGATTTATTTTATTTATGCATTTTTGCATTGTTGGTAAAAGTATTGTATGAACAAGTACCTAGTATCTAATGTCTTAAATGAATATATTAATTAATAATATATATCTTTTGTGTGTTATAACTATTGTTAAAATAATGAAGAATAATTTTTTCACTCGCTAAAGTTCTATTAGACTGTATCAGTTCATCATTTATATTTTAATTTTCAGCCTGGATGCTAAATCTTCAAATATTCAAGTTACATTGAAAAATGGAGGTTTAAAATTACTTCAAGTATAAATTATATTAGGTATTAATTGTTATTTTATTTTATTAATAACTCATTTTGTTTTTAGATACAAGACAATGGCACTGGTATTCGCACCGAGGATTTGGGTATTGTTTGTGAACGGTTCACTACTAGTAAATTACAACAATTTGAAGATTTGACCAAAATATCTACTTATGGATTTCGAGGTGAAGCGTTGGCTAGCATAAGTCATGTTGCTCATTTGACAATCACTACAAAAACCAATGGAGCTCTTTGTGCTTACAAGTAATAATTATAGAGGTTTTATTTTTTGGTATTGAAACAATGCTTTATTACTTGTATAGAGCAATGTACAAGGATGGTAAATTAAAAGCTCCACCTAAACCTTGTGCTGGTAATGTTGGGACTATAATCACTGTTGAAGATTTATTTCATAATATTACTACAAGAAAAAAATCCATGAAAAGTTTTAATGAAGAACATTTGAAAGTTGTTGAAGTAGTAAGTGAGATATTTTATTGGTATGATAATTTTTGTTTTGTTTTGTCCACTTACTATTATTAATTTTTAATCTATCTTAATTTATTCCAAGAAAAAATATTTTATTTTAAATTCATTTTAAAAAAAATATCATTTTTTCAACTATTTTATACATTATTAAATAATAACAATAATAATTAATAACTTTTTAAATGTTAGTATATATTTATAATTCTTGAATATAGATATTATAATTTCTCAAAATTCAATAATATTATTTAAAGGTGAATCGATATGCTGTACACAATCCTTTAGTTGGGTTTACAGTAAAAAAACAAGGTGAATTATTGACCGAAGTAAAAACAAATCAAGGTTCTACTCATATTGATAATATTCAAGCTATTTACGGTTTAACAATATCCAGGTAATGTATAACTATTTAAGAAAATGAGTTATTTTTTATAAAGGACTTAATATTATATTATTTTATTTTCAGAGCTTTATTAGAAGTAAATGATTATTGTAATATTCTTAAAGTTAAAATTAAAGGCTACGTGTCAAATCCAAATTTTTCAGCAAAAAAACAGATTTTTATATTGTTTATAAATGATCGTTTAGTTGATTCCCAAGGTAAATTTGAATAATATTTTATGTGTTTCAAACATTTATTTCTTAAGTTGTTTCTTTGTCTTTTTTGTGTGTCAAAAGGATTAAGAAAAGCTGTGGACCAAGTATATAGCATTTATTTAGCTAAAGGATCACATCCATTCATATACTTGAGCTTAAACTTGGACCCAATGAATGTTGATGTCAATGTGCATCCAACAAAACACGAAGTTCATTTTTTACATGAGGATAAAGTTATTGATAAAGTTGTTGATGCAATTCAAGATAAACTTTCTGGCACTAATACATCAAGAACATACTATACTCAAGTAAATGCATATTATCTCGTTATTTTAATTTTCTATATAAACCTGAAAATAGAATTTTTTTATTTATTTTTTAGACAAGATTGCCAATATCTAGTGATACATTAATAGACAAATCTAATGAAAAATTAGAAACTAAAGAAAGTGAAAAATTAAAAATGACAAATTCCACAAATGTTTCACAAAATAAAATGGTAAGAACAGATTTCTCTGAACAGAAAATTGATAAGTTCTTAAACACAAGTAACAGCAGTAATAGCACATTAATGTTGCCTAAATCAAAGACCAATGATGTTATTACCCGGTGAGTACTATTTATTGAATTTAGTTAGTTAGTACTTATTGAATAATTTTTTAATATATTTAATAATATCTTCATGTTTTTAATAAACAATAATTATTAATAAATTAGACGGGAAATAAAGCTGACTAGCGTATTATCTTTACGCAAAGAAATTGAAAATTGCTGTAGTGAAACCTTACAGACAATTTTTCAGAACCATAAGTATGTTGGTGCAGCTTCTCCTACCTGGTCATTATTTCAACATGATACAAATCTGTATATTTGTAATTCTAATAATGTGTTGTAAGTTTAAATATATATATATATATATATAAATATTGATATTAAGTATTTACTTTTATGTTGATCTTTAGACAAGAAATGTTTTATCAAATTATGATGTATGAATTTGGAAATTTTGGTGTTATAAAATTTTCAGTAAGTTACGATTAGGATTTAATATAACGTAGTTTAAATTATAATTATCTATAATTTTTATTATGTCTTAAATACATAGAATGCATTATCTATTTATGAATTGATAATGATTGCATTAGAACTATCAGAATCTGGATATCAAGGAGGTGAGGATAAACCGAAAGAAGAATTAGCTCACGATGCTACTGAGATATTGACATCTAGAGCTTCAATGTTAAATGACTATTTTTCTATTGAAATTGATACTGACGCAAATATTTTGTCAATACCCTTATTGTTAGGTTTGTGTAGTGGTTATATTGAATATAGATAATTTATAATAATTGAAATGTTTATTTTTCAGAGGGATTTCTTCCAGATTTAGATGGACTACCATTATACTTATTACGGTTGGCTAGCGAGGTTGATTGGTCCACCGAAAAACAATGTTTTGTTAGTTTTTGTCGCGAAACAGCTAGATTTTATGTATTGCATCCATGGAAACAACAATGCTGTGACAATGATGATATATCAGTAAGGAATAATATTATGGAGAAAAAATTTTTTTTTTTTAATTGTTAACATTTATTAGGATACTGCACCTGATAGGAATTGGGCTTGGAGTTTAGAGCATGTGTTATATCCATCTTTACGAAAATCATTTCAGCCTCCAAAACATTTTTTAGAAGATGGCACGCTATTACAAATAGCTAGTTTACCTGATATGTACAAAGTATTTGAGCGATGTTAGTACAATAATACAGTAAATTGTAACAGTTTATTTATTTTTTCTTAAATATAAGTCTTAAATGTTAGTTTTTGTAAAAATATTATTTGTTTATTATTTAAATTGAGCCATTTCTGCTTCCTATAAACAAAAAAAAATATTTATGATACTAAACAAAATTTGAAACATGAAATCAAACAAGGAAAATATCAATAATGATATAAATTATTAATTTTTTTTTTTCTAATAATCAAACTTAAACGTGTTATGTAAGTGCATTATTTTTTTTGACAATACAGAACATTGGTTGAGATTTTATGATTATATTGTCAATAGATACATGAAATTTTTTCAATATTAAAACTGTTCAGATTTTTACACTTATTATTATTATTTTTACCATAAATACATTTTCCATAATTTCACCAAGAATATTATGGAAATACCTCATAGAAAACTCTAAATTTTCACTTTGTAAAAATGACAACTTAAAATCTGTAGAAAAGTAAAGCTGAATTTTAGCAACAATAATTTGTAAAAAAACTACATTTTTCAAAATACTATAGTTTTACTTTTTGATTCTGCTTGAGAAGAGCAACAAATATACTAGTCTTACAATGCTTTTTTTTCTAAATACTTTGAGAGTGTTTTCTTGTAACAAATTGAATCTAATTGGTACTTTTTTTTTCTTGGTGATGAGGAGGGTAAGACCGGGAGGTATCAACTACTATTAGAACTTCCAAAAATAATTAGAAAAGTGTTGGTGGTTGATCAGGATAGTCTGCAGGTAATATTTCATATTGTTTAATTATAAATGAGTATTGTATTGTTAGATTCATTTATAATGCTTTTGTGTTGACATTCCAATCAAAAAAGATGAAGTTATTAAATGTTTTTTTTTTTTTTATCATATAGTCCATGAATCATAATATCTATGCATCACAGGCATCGTCATATAGTTCATTTAAAAACACTCAACCACCAGTTTTAACATTTTATTTTTTCGAATACCACACAAAATAGTCAATAATGTACAAGTATACAACATACGCTTATATGGAAAATGTAAATAAATTCAATATTATTGAAATGAGTTACAGACAAAAAAATCACCTAGGTAGCAATAAGTCATAAACTCGTAACAAAAATGTTGTGTGGGATATGAGAAAACAATAAACGTTAATAAATTATTGTTGTCAGTTTGTCACCAAGCTGGCGGAAAAATAATTTTATAAATTTTTGACTAAAAATTCATTTGTAAATTATCATGAATTTTATTATTTTTGTAAAAATTGGAAATTCAAATGCTTATAAGTTATAAATAAAAAATCATGTCTCCAAGGCGCCATCTCTTCCCCCACACTATTTAACATATACACAGCCAATCAACCAACCACTTATCATACTTTTGTAGCTGACTTTGCTGATGACAGTCATATACATGTCAGAAAAAAATCCATACCTTGCCAGCCAACACTTACAAAGTCATTTAAATCAACTAGCAAACTGATACTCCAAATAGAGAATACAAATAAATGATGAAAAATCATCCCACATCACTTCCACTCTCAAAAAAAGTACAGTATCTCCAATTTATTTAAACAATAAAGTCATCCTTTCTTTCTCTAATATCGAATATTTGGGTCTGACACTTAACCTAGGCCAAACATATCAAACAAAAATGACTCATACTAAATGTCAGATGAAGAGCACTTTTTCCACTTATAGGAAGGCAAGCAAAAATTAACCTAAATACAAAACTGCTACTATATAAAATCCTCCTTAAACCAATTTGATTATACGGAATCTAATTGTGGGGAGCAGCAAAAAAATCTAATATTTACAAAATTCAAACATTCCAATCGACCTCGTTACAAATGATTATATGTGCTTCTCCATATGTTTCAAACCACACCCTACATTCAGGCTTAAAAATTCATACTGTTCAAGAAGAAGCCAAAAATTCTTATGAACTTTTCCGTGCCTGTTTTACAAATTACTTTAATCCTCTTATCCTTGCTCTAAACTCTGAATCCATTCCAGGAAATCCATCTAGAAGGTTAAAACGAAATTGGAATCGTGAACTGAAATAACACCAACTCTCTCTAGCCAGTAAGTATTACCAATGGGTGATTAATTCATCATATTAACTATGCTAATATATATGTAAATCCTCAAACATGCTTATTGTGAAATTTATTTAAAGATTGTATGTATTAAAAATAAAAGTTAAAAAAAAAATATCGATGGGGACTTTTCACACGTTGTTTATAATAGTGTATAATAAAGGTGTATATCAAAAATTAGCTTATTACTAATTTTTCCGAGCTGAAACCTATTTTTCATTTAATTTGACCGGGCTATTTAATGGATGGCCTCACGGGCTCGATTTGGATTTTTAGATTTATTAGTAGATGCATTGCATAAGACCCCCGAATAGACGGTGACGTTTCCTGAAACAAAATATTTTTAATTATTTTGATGTTTATGTCAATAATTATATATTTGTGTACTATGTGCTGTCTATGGTAGCTTGTAACGGGCAACGGCTGCCTTATATATCATTATACGCAAAATTAAATTATAAATACTAAATTATATAAAATTATTGTAGATATCTTTGCTAGCGACCTAAAACATATAAACCGGTCCACCGTGCCATAGTATAGTGGCACATCGGGCTAGTTCGCTACTGTATGGCACTGTATGATATAAGTTTATAATAAAATAGGTTACCTTTCACATAAAAAAAAAAAAAAAAATTACTGGGAAATCAAAATAATTTTTTATGAGCGTTTGAAATTAGACATTCATCTGTAAACTAACGATTTCTTAGAGAACGATTTTTTTATTTTGTTGTAAATAATTCAAAAACGAATAACCGTAAATACTTGAAATTTTTATCGAATATTGAGATTATCATTTTCTATGTACACCGTACAATTTTAAAAATATTTTGAATTTTTTATGCTAATTGCGACCATTTTGTAGGCATACAAAATGTTCGATTTTATAAAAAATATTTTCTATAAATAACGATTAATGTTAATCAATTGATTTTGTTGGATCAAAAAAGTTTCAAAATTTAATACAGAATTCCTCATTAGTTGTTAAAATAGCATTTGAAAATTATTAAAGACACATAGGAACAATTATTTGTATATAAGTATTTAATGTTATATTTTTTATAAAATTCATCAAAAGATCAAACATTAATTTTTTTAGTTATTTTAGGGTTAAACATTTTTAAAATGTTCAATTTTTATAGCTAAGGAATGAAAATTTAAAACAAGATTTTTGTAAGCAGTTAATAGTGTAATCAAAAAATCTAAAAAATAAATTACATGGTTATTGTTTTTTATAGACATTTTAAATTGAAATTTGGACAAAATTAGATATTTAAACAAAAAACAACGATGTTAGTTATTTCATTGCAATTTAAACATTTTATTCGTGAGTACTTGAAATTTTTAAAGTACCCATATTATTATATTTTATACATGCAATAACATTTTTGAATGCAATATTTTCACCAGAAATTAATTCAACCTGTTGTATTATTAATAGTAAAATGAATTACTATTTAACAGAAATAATATCATAAAATATACTTAATACTTTTAATGTAGGCTGATTATAATAAATATATTATTATTTAATTGATAATATGTTTATGTTTATTTTATAATCATTCTAAATTATTCTTATTCTGTTAATTTACCTAATTAGTATTTATGACTTATGTCAATAATTGTTTGATTAAAAATGATTAAAATTATAATTGATATAATTTCGTAAATATGTATGACAATCAAATTTTACCTTACTCTAACGTACATTGAAAAAAGAAAAATGTTTAATTCATGTTACGCTATTTTATTGCTCCAAGTATGAAATTCGGCAATTACCTAGTAGTTTTTTTAACTTTAACTTCTAAAATAATTATTATATATAAGCTATCGTTTAAATCGTAAAAAGTGTAAATGTAAAAAAAATTTAAAAACATTAATTTTTGAAATTTTTAGTCTTAAGAACGTGATTTTTTACAGATTTAAAAATAGATGTTTTTTTACAATAACTTTCTTAGTAAATTAAATCAAAATGTTTCCAAAGACCAAAAAACCAGACATTTTTGCATAAAAAAAATTTAATTTGGCGTAAAGGAATTAAACTGCATTTGTTATAATTGTTTATTAACGCTTAAACAGTCAAATTTTTATATGTAAATCACTATTCACTGGTAGAAAATGATATCGAATGTAATACCTATAGGTACAATCAAGCATCAACAATGAGTTAAATAAATATTTTTAAAAAAAAAATATGATATGCCACGATTATTTAATAATTTATGATAGATAATTATAACTTATAAGTAGCTTCACTATTATATTCAAAGAGTGTTTACTATTTAATAACAAGTTATTATCTATTTTGTACGAAATTCGGGTATCTTCAGTAATCGGTATAATTAGTATAATTTCTGTATAGCGATGCATGGTATCCTTTCCCACCACCAAAAACATATGTTGAAAATTAAGATGATCATGGAATACTGGGATTACTTGTAAGATACTTTATATATTTTCAATAATATATAATGATCTGTCGTTATAATTGCCTACACTGAACTCCTTCAAAAACGCGTGGCCTTCAATATTGCAATTGTGACAAGTGTTGATAAAATCCAAATAAAACCTTGGTAAAATAGTCGCATAAGTTATCTTTTTATTCGGGTAATGTCCACATATCACGTAGGAAGTGTCAAAGTGTTGCCCATGTGACGCTCGCCGACGAGGTCACTAAAACCACGGTATATATCCAAATACATATGTTTAGGTATTACGAGTTAGGTATATTATATAATATATAATGCGTATAGGCACCTACCATGGTTAAATGGTTAATCATAGGCATAATGTGAAGTTGATGGAGACAGTTATCGTTTCATATTTAGCATTGTTTGAACAAACTATGATTTTTTTTTAAATTACTCATTACATTGAAATTATAGAAATATCTTAATGATCATTATCTAAGTATCATTTATCAAATAATGCAATATCAAAACGTTGAGTCGTGTTTAGTTTTTTATTTATAATTTTTAATAATAATACAAATATAATTTCACAGTTTCTTTTAGTATTAACAATAGTTGGTAAACTGTTTATTTAAATTTTGTTTGTGTATGTTTCATTTCTCATGTGCTTAAGTAATTTTTAAACAAATATTTCATAACAAAAGTTAGTCATTAATTATTATTTTAATTTTATAGAAATTAACAATTTATAAACATAAATGAAGTATAACTTTGAATAAGAAAGGTAATCACAATAATAATAATAATAAAAATAAATATAAAAAATAATCAAATAAAAAATTACCGCAGTGATTACATTAGTCATTAGTTATTAGATATGGATTACTATTGAATGAAAAATATATTGTGTATGAAATTAATTTAGCAATATATTTACAATTAAAAATAATATCCATAATTAATCAAGTAATAATTGTAGTAATTGATAAATACACATTTATATTTGGATGACCACCATTGTAATGTATTATCAGAACTATTGTAGGACAAAACGTACCTATATATTATTATGGTTTTCAATTTTACTTTAAGTAAAATGAGTCTTTAATTTGTTATTGATATTAACATACAGGCGCGAATGCCTAAAATAAACTAATTAAATTATCATTAAATGATTTGTTAGGGTTTACTAGCGTGAAACACTAATCAAACAGCAAACTAAATGACATAGTGTAGTGGTCCTGGTAGATTAGAATTTTGCAATTGGCGAACAATTCAAAACAACTTTACAAAGTGAAACTGCACAAGAATAAATTGAGATTGTATAATCATTCATTCTTATACACTCGTCAGAATCAGAGACCAATGTAAACGCAACTCACATGGAGTATTTTTAATTTTGATTTTCTTACGTTATTACTTGGGTCTTAGGACATAGGTGACAGGTACGTCTGATATCCGACGGAATTAATGATTTTACTGCGAGTCAATTGAAAACAATAGAATTTCGTAATTCGTTGTATTTTAATATGGTAGTATAATTATTTAAATATTAGATATCTGCAGAAAGGGGTTTTGGTGTTATTTAATGGGGTGCTGATCTGCGTGTCTGTTTATATACACAATAAAAAAGTAAATTTTTTATTAGGATTAAAATATTGAATAAAAATTCTTCGACACTCGAACATGCGTGTTCTAATATTAATTTATTATTCGATACAAACTCAAAATTGTACATTTTATAATTTTATTACATTTATAGATAAACCTACCTATTACAAGCCTAGTACAAGACTGCAAATTACTACAATATACAGTGGAACTTCGATAAGTCGAACCTAAATAAGTCGAAAACCTTGATAAGTCGAAATAAATTCCGTTCCCGTGCGAAAATTTTAGTAAATTATTGACCTCAGTAAGTCGAAAACCTCAATAAGTGGAAAAATTTGATTTTCCCTGAATTTCGACTTATCGAGGTTCCACTGTATTTTAATCAATAAAATATGATTGATATGTTGACCTATGTATATTTTACCATCTGCTAACTATTTTTTTCTTATGAACTATATATTATATGCCTGGATATTATTTAATTAATTAAGGAGAAAAAATTACAGACACACGAGTCACATATATAAACACATACAATCATACTTATATACGCAGTAGAAAATCAGTAGGTATACAATATATAATTCTGGTCTCTGACATCATGTTCTGTAGTTTTTATGCTTTGTATTATATTGTATAATAATTTATGGAAAGAAAGAAGACCTTCTGTTGTTCGGGTTTAGTTTCCCTATTTGGCAATACGACGATATCTCCAAGGAGCGTCATGCCATTTACATTATTTGGTATTTATTACTGTTATATATTTATAATAATAATATATTATAAATTATAATATTATGTGCAATAAACATTATCTATACATTTACATTTTTGTTTGTTCATTAAAGTTTCATACTGTAATGACTAACGAGCATGTAATTGATCATATTATTATAATATATTTATATAAACTATAGTGTATCTATATAGGAGGGATTGGCAACTCCAAATTACTAGAGAGCCAATTTTTAGAAAATTAAAATCTAGTTGGCCAGAGCATAGAGAGAAAAAAAGCGTTATTCAAAATATGCATTTTAATTTAGCATTTATTTTGTTTATAATGTGAATTAACAGTGAATACAAAAAAAGGCTATTAAAAATAATTAAATTAAATATAAATAATACTATTACTACCTGTTTAATATGAATTTTGAGGATGAGTGACTGCTAATGATAACGCAGAATAATCAACTTCTATTTTGGAAGAGGAAACACGAGGTAAGTGACTTAATGTTTCATCTGTAAGACGATTTCTTTGTTTTGATTTTATATATTTCATATTTGAAAATGTACATTCATAAATGTAGGTAGCACTAAATATGGATAACATTTTTAAAGTGAACACTCGTAAAAGTGGATATTTTATAACAGATAATTTTTTTCAAAAACTTACGTCAGTCTCTTTCGTAATTAATAATAATGGATCTGTTTGCAATTCGCATAATTTTAATTGAAGTTTAGCATCTTGCTTTTCAATTCCAACTGCCATTGGATTATTAAACAAATTTATTTGATGGCGTATAAGTTCAACTTCTTCAAATCATCTTTCGAATTCTACAATTACTTTGTCCAAGTGGGTAATGCAATGTTCAAAATTAAACTCGTTGCCCAATTCTATTTTTATAATTTCGCAACATGGAAAATGTATTAATTTTTTTCAATGACTAAATTTTTAAAAACTTTTAATTTTTTTCTAAATCTATCTAAAAATATAATAATTTGAGAAATTGTTTGTTTTTTACCTTAAAATTGTAAATTTAATTTATTTAAATGTTGAGAAATATCAGTTAAAAATGCCAATGAACATAGAAATAGTTTATCAACCATTTAGTTTTCCAAATATGTAGTATCAATTGTAATATTTATTTTAAGAAACTCAAGTATTTCTTTTCTCAAAACAAAAAACATTCGAGACACTTTCCGCGATTTAATCAGCACACATCCGTGTGTAATAATAAATCACCATACTCACAATCAAGTTCCTCCAAATATGTGATAAAATTACAGTAGTTTAAACAACGGTTGCCTTCTCTAATGAGATTAATAATTTTAAATACAGTATTCATAACACCGTCAAGCTTAATTATTTTACTACACAACGCTTTTCAACGAATAATAAAATATATAGCAGGAAAATTAATGTTAAATTTGTGTAATAATCCAACAAAACCGATATTTTTGCCAACCTTGGCTTTGGTACCATTTGTAACAACCGATGACATTTTTTGAATCCACCAAATGGTTCAATTGCGTTTTTTATTACATTAAATATATCACTTCCTTTGGTGGTTCCATGCAAGGAACATAATTCTAATAGTTATTCATACACTTTAAATTGTAGAGATATAACTTTAACAAATATCAAAAGTTGACGTAAGTCAACATCATACATCTGAAACATCTGTACTTTCGTCCAGTGCAATTGAAAAATATGCACAATCCGTCATTATAGTTTGCAATGTTTTACGAATGATAATATCAGTGTCAACTATATGACGTGTCACTGTGCGTCTGATTTAACTATTTTTATTGCACAGTTTTTTACAAATTCGACATCACTCGATGATTTTTTAGATTTTGCTATTACGTTAGAAAAATAATATATGAAGCCAATAAACTTGATTGTTGTGAAGTTGTTGCTTTTGCCATCACATTTTCTTGTGATTAAAGTTTTCTTTGAAGGTCAATTACAACACTCCCTCTTGCACCACCAATGTATTTTTCATATTTAGACAAATGATTTGTCATGCAATGTCTTTTTAAATTATATTCTTTTAAAACCACAATAATGCTTAAACAAACTAAACATTGAGTTTTTTTTTGTTTGTTAATAATAAATAAATAGTCATTCTCTCACGAGGTGATAAAAGTTCTATTTTCATCATCAATTTTACGCTTTTTTTGCAGATATTATTAAGCACTACGAAAAACAACACGAAAATAATAAATTCAACGACAGAATGACACGAATGATACGAAGAAACTGATATAATTAAATAGGTCGGTACAAACAGCTATGGTTAAAAGCTATATGTGTATATACTATAAATGACAGTTAGACATTTAATGATGCTCAATGCCAGATAACAATTATTATATCGATAAGTTAGAGTATAGGCTATATATATATATATATATATATAAAGTATGGACAACTAACTTTAAAATTGTAGGATGTAATTTGAAAATATAGCACGGGCCAGATAAGACTCGCGGGCCGCCAGTTGCTCACCCCTGCTATATAGTACCCATAATATACTCAATCTCTGTATAATATGTGCTATGTAGGTACTGTACCGATGCGGTGATGTATGTATGCATAATGTTAAATACATTTTCTGCAACTGACATTTTGCATGATCGTATGAACTCCTAAGTCAATCAACGTTTATAAAATTGAACTGTTTTGAATAACTATATGTAATTTAGGTTTTGTGCGGACGTAGAAACATTGCACTTCAGACGCACTACGTACGTATAATATTGTGTAAACGCTAGCCACGTGTATTAAGAGCGGACGTTGCGTGTCGGCTGTTTTCTATAAAAAATATGTTGCTATTAGAAACTAAGCGAATCTCAATTATACACTTGTGTTTTGCAAAGCCAAAATATAATTTGATTGTATACCAACGTAGCATAGGTAGGTAGGTCGTCATAGATAAAACGTTAAGATCGTATTGGATTTATCCAGAAATTAATACTCATACGGCGTTATCGTGTTCATATTGAATTAAGAAAACGAAAGATCCGTAAAAAAATTAAAAATTGAATAATGATCTCAATCATCGAGTACATTTTGGTGATAGAATACAACATGTAAACGTCATCAATGCGAAGATGTGAACGCGTATAACATTTACCACTTACCGATTGACTTAAACTCTAAATCAATTATTACTTATTAGATACCACGTTTATCTACTGCGTGTACTATTAGCCTGATGCTGACTTCGTGTCTACCACTCGTCGTACCTCCCGTTTTAATTTTGTCGTTCTCACGCCAATTCCTCTAGTAATTGATCGAATCAATAATGCGTAGTTTGCGTAGTATTATATACATAAATATATAATAGAATTACATCCAGCACACCGCAAAGGGACGGAGTCATCCTGTGTGTCGTTTGTGACGTGTGTAGTGGGTAATTGCTATTGTTGTGTCACTGATGATCAGTGACTAATCATTGTTTATTAATTAGTTATTACTTAAGTACGGATGTTGATGAGTTTTGTATTTATTTTTGGAACGTTATAGACGATGCTTTCCTAGTTAAAAATATTGTGTTTCAATTACGAATCTATATATATAACTAATTTTTATTTTGAGTTATAGCTACATATTAGTGTTATTTTATATATAATGCCTTATAATTTTTTTTCTAATGTTTATTGAAATGACCTTAAGGTCTTCATCAATGCTTATCACAAGTGGGTAGTAGGAAGATCATGTGATCTATTTATCTATATATATATATATAATATTACCATATGCATGATACTACCGCCCCTTATCCAAGAGAAGACATGTGCGGTCTTTAATCCCAGTGGAGTGGGACTTAGTTGGAATCCGGATGACGCAATCGGACGACAGCACAGGAAAATGGTGATAGTGTAGAACCACACAAATTTTTTGCGCTTTGCTATAAATCGAACCGATGACTGTGAGAGTCACAGTCAACTGCGTGATCACCGTGCCACTCCGGCCCCATGCCATATTATAATAGGATAAATACCGCTATTACTGTTTTCTGTTCCTAAAATATAGTAGGTATATCTATCAGCTTAACTATCTAATATTATGAATTATTCAGCATGATCTTTATTGTGTTATTATAAAAAAAGTTTTATACTTCGCGGTACCAATTTGATATCTACAATTTATCTATAGTTGCAGACTGCAGTTCGTGATAAATCCAACAAACTTAAAAATCACGCTGAAATAAAAAAACAACAAATACAACATTCTAATAAAAACCTGCATACTCCGTCCGACAGGTGATCGCGGAACGACGTATATGTACATAGGTTGCGCGAACTGGTAATACGCGTATAAATGTATAATAGTATAATACAATAATAATATATTAATATACTGCAATATATAATAATATGAAACCACTTTTTTATCCAGCTCGATTTCAATCAACTATTTTACTGATCATTGCATAACTCGCAGCATCGGTGCAGTATAATAATAATTATATTATTTCTACAAAATATGTATTCCATAAACGAACAATAAAGCACATACCATATAGTAAACAATTGTAAATATGTTATCGAAATATTAACTAAAAAGTTAATTATCATTTTATTATACTTGTATGATAAATATTTAGGATTTCAATAATAATTAATCGCCTAAGAATATACTCTGTAAATAAGAATTTATCTAAATAATTTATGTTATACAACATGTACATATTTTTAAAGTATTTTCAATTTTGATTATATATTATTTTGTAAAAACATAGATACAGACTGCAATAGACAATTATAGTGTACTATTGTATGCCATCTAATTTATTATGAGTTTTATAATAATTTTAAGTTAAACACTTAGATGCTTGGAAGTAAACTATGGTGTAATATTATGTTCTATAATAGACTAATAGAGTATATATTATTGTTAAAATACATGTCGAGTACAATGTAATTCTAATTGTTAGACATAAGTTAGTAAGTTCACGGAAAAGGTTTAATTTGCACTTTTTTTTTAAACGCTACAGGTACACAATCGTTATGTTATTGAACCAAGAATTCATAAGTTATTATTCATAATTCAAAACCCAAGTCAAATGATTTGGTCTATTTTTTACACACCATTGTTTATTATTAATTATTATACAAAATAAATTGTATATTTATTCAGCATCAACTATAAATTATAATTTATACGAGGACTTTTTGTACTTATTAAAACTGTGTTAATATTATACTATTCACATTTCACATTTGTATAAGTACTTTAAAATATTTAAAATTTATAAGTATAACATATTCCTCTGCCCTTTAGTAATTTCTTATTTAATATTTCGACAGTTAACGTGAAATGTTGATGTTGATGTTGAAGGGGAGGGGGAGGTGGCTTCAGTACGGTACTATCCTTGTTTACGTCCTGATAGGATTATAAATTGCAGCCGACAGTGTAATTTCGGTTGCGGCTGTTGTACATATCCACATTAACGCGAAATGTCAGGGTCTCTCAGCAAAAGCTAATCCCACCTCGATGCCAAACCGTGAGTGGATATTCATAATATTAAATTTATATCGCCTTGGTACGCGTACATAAGATAGCCACGACAACGCACGGTACAGCTTCCGGTGCATGTCCGAGCGTATTGTTTAAATATTATTATTATTATTTATAACACATATTATAAGTAAAACATAATAGATTTAATTCATATTTTGTACTTAAAAGATCTTGTATGGTATGTATATCGCAATTCACAGTGTATGCGCTGACAGGATTGCGATGCAATTCGATACTGCAGGCTGCAGCTTAGCACGCGTACGATACGTAAATAAACATTGAAATACATAATAATATATAAATATGCTGCAGTTTTCGTTCTACACTCAAATTTCTCTATACCGTATGCGCCTTATAGGTTAAGTACAAATATATATATATAATAGGTATATACTCAAGTTTTGTAGTAACAATATTATATTATACGATTCGTTCGCAGAATATGTTGTGCACATTTACTTCAATACAGTTGTCTTGTACCTTAAGGTATAAGGCTGTAAAACAATATAACATTATTATGTATAGCACTGATGGAATAATGTATATTCACCTCGTATAGAGCGATATATACATATATATAAGTAGAACCACTCATTACTATCTATTTTTGTATAATTCATTAACCTTGTTTCACAGTATGTTGTATATATATATTCATATATAATATAAAAATATAGGTTCGGCGAATGCATTAAACAATTATCATAATATATACGAACGGGATATTTAGCGCGTAAACAGCGCACGGTTTTCTAACACTCAGGTCTCGGACCTCGGTGCTAAAATTTTATCTCTGCAAATAATACAAATATTTTATAATAGCCTGTTACTGTAACTGTGATCTTCGTAGCAGATCGAAATATAATTTAAGATTTAATGTAAAAAAAAAATAATGTAAAAATACCAATAGGAATGAATATATTTTTAAAACTTCTAATGCACATACGCATCATAATAATTATTTTACAACTTGATCAGTTATATCCAGACAGCAACAAAATAATGTTCAGCCTAAATATCATACAATAAGTTTATTGGTAATAGAGGTATTTAGGCACTGCACTTTGTATTATTAAGATAATAACAATAATTAGGTTCGTTTTCTCCAGTTACCGGGTCTCTTAAAAATTAATTCACAGTATACCTCAGGGGTCAGAGTATATGTGGCGGCTATAATATGTGCGATGGACCGTTTAAATTCGAAACATTATTTTTGGGCACGGTGTATGCATTTTAAAAATTAATAACTGGCTACATTATAACGCCCTGCAGTTTTTTTCCGTACTGGTTTCGTTGACCTACCTGGCTACTTGTGATGCCCATTATTACAGTTTTCTGTGTGTTTATTTTATATATGTATAATACCTATGAAAAGCTAATGAAAACTAAAAAAAATCATGACGTAAAATAATGTGTAAAAATATAAGAAAATATGTCCAAGTAAAGGAAATTTTTAAAAAAAAATTCTTATATTGTGATGTATTCGATTATTCTCGATATATCCAGGCCACGGAATGGCCATATTATAGAAAAAAATAAATAAAAGAATATGCATGAACGGAGAACACCGTAAATACCATTATAATTTATAGTGTAGACTATGAATAGAAAAAACATTTACAAACTTCGAAAAAAGGTATTACTAGATGTTAATAATTTTTATAATTTTTTTTTACGATGTTTTGGGTGCGTATTGTATTTTTTTAATTATACGATACAAAATTTGGGTTTCATGGTTTATAAAAATTTAAATGCATAAATCGATTACACTTTTTGATTTATTTTCATATAAACCTATAAAAAATAATAATTATGATTTTATGTAGACGATCCGCTATATAGTCGCTATTCGAGGACATAGGTATGGTCGAATTGCACTTATTTTAGTCGAATGCACTTGGTTTAAAAGAAGGTAATGGTTTAAAAAAGGTATTTCAACAAATATATTATATATAAAGGGTTTGAAGGGTATGCATGAATTAAATTATTAAGTTTATCAAACATTTTTGTTGAAACCTCTTTTTTTAACCCAAGAGCAATTCGACCATTTAATTTAGATAAAAAGTGGAATACGACTATCTCTACGGATAACGGGTACCTATAAATATCATAATGTTATATATGTTATTAATGCTGCTTACTGTTGGCGTTTTATTAGTGAAGTAAAAATATTTTTTTCAGCCTCCAATTACAAGTGGCTTGTACAATAATCTAAGTTCTATCGGTACATGATATTTTTCTACATGGCAATTCTTTTTTTTATTCTTGTAAATAATAGTTGTATATATTATATTATTACTATAATACTATGTAATATTTATAAATACATTTTAAATATAAAGTATAGACAAAACATGGCATTTGAATATTAACCATTTACACTTTTAAATTTATTTTAGATTCATTCAATATTATTTTTTTGGTTGTATTGCAATAATACTTGCGATGCTCGAATTAATAACTTTTAGAATTCTTTTAACTTTGAAGTGCCTATATTATTAACAACCAAACTATTATTTATTATTGTTACAATAATTTTTTGTTAGGCGAATTATGAAGTTGAAATAAAATACATAATTATTTTTAAAGGTTTAGCTATATTTATATATAATATATATATTATTACATATTATGTATAATACGTTTTGGTTTATTTAGATGTTATGAAATTATTTTAAATATTTGAGTTGCTGTCTTAGTAGTTTATTTTTAGGGTTGACTTCGAATACAAAAATAATTTGAGAAATGTGTAATGTATTTGTAAGTTCATACCATTCAAATTGTTAATAATGTCAATGCCTTTTTAAAATTAATTTTATAAATTACAAACAACTACAATATAGAATTGAAGAGTTTTAATTGCTTAAGTCTATAAGACTTAAAGTATTAAACATGGATTTTAATGTATCGGTTATTGTTAAATATTAACAAATATTAATTACAATTTTAATTGGTTTTGCTAAATGAAAATGTGCTATGTTATGCAATGATCAATATGAGTAAGAAAGAAAAAATAAATAGTGTGCTGACTATACTTTACTGCTTGGGTCACATTACATTGGTAATTGATTTAAATAATCAAATGTCATGCATGCAAGCGTAATTAATTTATACGAATCAGTGTCCACTGTACATCCATATCTTTCGCTATGAGGATTATAACATTCGAGTATTCGACCACTTGTACTCAAATATCAATCAGTAAATGTCGGCTTTTCAAAAATGTAAATATTTATATAACGTTTTGACGTTTGTTTGTTGTACGCATATGTTTACATGGTTTACATCATGAACTATGAACTAGGGTGATCCGTAAACTTCTCAATTAATCTTTAACAGCTAACGAATTAATATTAGGGGCATCTTTACATTATTCTTATTATAGTTACGTGTTCAATTTTAAACTAAAACCAGTCCCGACCGTGAAGGAAGGAAGCCGAACGCCGAAGGGAGTTTCTAATAGAACAAATACTTGATTGAATAATGAATACATATAAATTATTGAAGGGTTTGATTTTAGTTTTAATAAGTATCAAATATACATTTTAATAATAAATCATTCGATGGTTTTTATGTATTGAAATAAAATTATAAAAAAAAAGTTGACATATATTTACTTTAATTTTATTAACATTTTCAATATCTGTATTAAGTATATTCAATAAGCAAAATGTATGTAATAAAAAAATAATGGCGTGATGAGCTTGAGTGAGGGAATTACTCATTAGTAACATCATTTTAAAGTTTAAGTTTTAAAGTATGTAAGTCAACTAAATCATTCTTCAGTTGTGAAGACCTCTACTTACATGGACCCTAGGGCCCCCACAACCCTAAATCCAACTCTGCACATAACACATGGGCACATAATGAACGCTTTGCAGCAAATCATAAGCATAAGTGTATAACATATTTTACATTAAATGTTGACAAGGGCCTTCAGAAGCACCCGAGTCCAGATAATTCAGAGCCTTTATACTGTACGTATTATACGATGTATATATTTAAAAATAGGTTATAACTCGATTTAATAGTTTTGTGTCACGTGTTCGCACCCGCCGCAAAAAACCTCGTCATCGGTTGGCGTGGGCGGCGATAATCGATATTCGATACCATCCGCGTTACAAAATAATGGATAATCTATATAAAATATAAATATTATTATGCATAAATTATTTAATTTTGCGTACAAATAATATTACTATTATGATCATATATAACTTCAACGGCGTGTCGCGGTGTATTATAGTATATTAGCAATCGTTCGAAATTTGACTCTGGTATGAACGGTGGGGGCGGCAGTAGAGGGCGCACAAGAAAACCTTATCGACTGAGCGCGCGGGACGTCGCTGCCATGATGCGCGCAAGCGCACATAAATCGCCGCACAGCAACCGGCGGTGCAAAAACGATCGCTACGGGACGAGCGAGTGGCGGACCACTACCACACACACGACCAGCGACCGGGCCGCCGAATGCCGATAAAATAAAACAGTTTTCACGGCGCACACTCAACGCAATACTCCGCGAGCGACCGTTGTGCGTACAACACCGTGCCAGTGTGCATCACGTCAGTTACGGTTTTACGATAACTATTACAATTTTAATCGCACAATACTGGATTCTGTGAAAATCAAAATACATCTCTAACCGTAATTTTGCATCGCGTTTGGTCGTTTTCTTCGTCAATACTGCACTCGTCCGCTTGAAACGCACTACGTACGTAATACGCTGTTCCGTTCGTCTTGCAGAAGGGTTTACGGGACGACCAACAGACCTAAATTTTCATCGCCGTTATCTCTATAACTTGTTTGTAGAATTCGGTGACCGCGATGGACAACGTTTCGGTTTCATCAGGGTCCTCGTCCGCTGACGGCGATGAACTGTCGGCCGTACTCAACCGCCGGCAGAAGATCAACGAGGCGCTGGAGGACGGCAAACCAGTGCCACCACAATTCAACAGGCGGCCTTCCACTAAAAATGTGTTCCTCGAGTTCAAGGAATTCTCGCGCAAGCAGATCAACGAATACGAGGCGACGTTCAAAAAGTGAGTTGTCATTTCGTCGAACAGTAAAATAATTTATTGGTATCCGTGATCGCGTGCTAGTGCTCGACCATACACGTCCATACGCCTACAGGTATATCTAGGTAAAAATGTACAATCCCAGGTATATCTTGGTGCTCGCATGCACCTACATGCATTTAGTATTGGGCGACCGTAGTATTTTAATTATTATTATACATTTATGCTGTCACTGTTGGGGCGAGGGCGTGTTACCCTCCGCGTATTCTCCCCTTGCCGGTGAAGGGTTGTGGTGGTTGATAACGATTATATGTATTTTTATTACACGCATATTTACGCTCTTTGCCTTTAACGCCCGAAAATGTTGACTGTCGCAAAAGTCCGTGATTATTATTTTCACCACGGACGAATATTTGTTGTTAAAAACGATATTTTTATCCACCGTTCGTAAGAGTACACCCCTTACACCGAATCTAGATAGTCATTATGTTATCGCCTTTGCGATTGCGGTGCGCTGTCGAACGTTTAAAAATAACTTTTGTAAGGTTTTCCGGAACAGTTGCCGAAAGTTGATTACCTCTGAGTCTTTTCTAAACTGTAAACCGAAATCATCATTATATCATAATGTTCTGTCTTATATTCTTCTCATAATATTGTTTTAGCATGATTATTGTTATTATTCGCGACTTCTTTACTTGCAGTTCGCTCTGTCACATATGACACAAACCAATTGTAATTATTTATATTTCGATAACACGAATGGTGTATGTACAATCATTACAAATTACAATGTAGTATATTATGTACGTAGGTAGTTACTGCAAAAATAATCACGTTTACGAGCATGTAGGTAAATATATTAAATTCATTTTTTTCGTAGTACATCCAAAAAGGTCGTACGTTTTTATAATTGACGTTTGATATTTAAACGCATTATTATTTGTAAGTAAGTATGTATTAATAAAGAATCTATGTAATATTATGGGGAATAGTATGTATAAAGTAATAATAACAATATACTATATATTATTCATAGGTAATACATAACTATAAAATACTCTTACTTCATAGGTTTAAATAATAATAGCATTAATTATCTATACATAAATTGTTTTCGCGCGTATTTTTTTATGACTCATTTACCGTATATAATATTATTCTAAATATTTTATTTTCTTACATTTTTATTTCCTCGGAATTTAGGGAAATCATAAGGTAAATTAAAATAATTATATACGTTTGTTAATCATCTTTCGTGAGCAATTTCTATGTGTGATGTTCATTAAATTTCCATAACTATTATCTAGTATAGTATAAAAGTGTTAATGAATAATAAATATAAGAAATACCTCTCATTAAGTATACGTTTAAAATATAATTAATGACGGTTTTTAATAAACTTTTTGAAAATTAATAAAATAAAATATCCGCACATAATGTAATACAATAAGCATTAGTCGTTATACTGAAAAAATTGAGTAATCTCAATGCTTTTTTTTTAAAAAAATTGCATATTTTAGGTTTATAATAAAATAAAAGCCATAACGTTAAAAAAACACTACCAATTATTATAGTACTTAATTTAACCGTAGGCATTTTACAACATTATTTTTTTTTCTTATAACTGTTTAAATACTTTGAATAATATTTCTCTACGTGGAAAATCCGATTGACTTAAGGGTTTGATTTAACGGCATTAACAATATCTACTGTAAGAAATCATTAGCATCTATTAGTTATTGTTAAATTTTTTCCTTATGAAGCGTGTTTTATCAACTTATCTTTTCTATATAGACAGTATAGCTTAGATTAAACTTTAGTTTTAAAGTTTGTACTTTTTCTATTTTACAAAAGTTTTGTATTTACATACATTTTTAAATTTTACGTTGCACACTTTTTATTATAGTCATGCAATTAATTAAAAGTAATAACTTTAACACTTAAACTTGATTATAATTTTGTTTATCAAAAACGTTAACAACTATTTCGATTGATGGTGAACATAGACGGATGTTGAAATTAATCATAAAGTGAATGTTTCTGTTTACATCAGAACAAATTATTTTTCTGATAGTTTCACTATACATATACGTATAATAATAATATATTTAAACATGAAATTAACCGAAGACATAAAAACAATTTATAAATTAGATATGATAAAAATATTTTCAATAATAAATAAATAAAAGAAATTGAGAGAGTGAAAATAGTGATATATAGTATTAAGATACCTATAAAATATTTTAGCCGAACTAACGTGTTTTTGCGTTTGATTTTGTAAGATGTTTTCTAATATTTTATCAATACAATTATATCATTATTATAAAAAATATATTTCTCCTACTTACGGCTACGCACGACTATCGTGGTTTTTTCCCTGTATATAGCTTTTCCGTTATAGAAACGCGCACTACGTAGTTATATCTCACATAATGTCAATGCCGATATATACCTTCTCGTTTTTTTAAACTCAAATTATAGTGTTTATAGATAGGTATACTGTACAACTATGTATAATAATGTATACATTTCGTCCGCCGTGAATGGTTCTCCTCTATAGCTGGTATAATACTATTATACAAAAGACTTCCTCGGTAATTATTTCGATCATTAACTAATGCGTTAACCGACGACATTACCGCTAATTGAATGTTAATATAACGAAAGTCATCGGTCTCTAAAGAAAAAAGAAAGAAAAAAAACGGTATTAAACGTAATTTTATTTATCGTTTAGAAAATAATACGTTAATATATCGATACTCATACGTATTTCGGTCGGGGTTATTGCACTTGTAAACGTTCTATATAATATAATATTATGTCATGTGTGCAGGTATATAGCCTTTACGACAGTAGTATAGGAAATATTTTAAATTTTGCAGAGAGCTCGATCACGTTTGCAAGTATCGATCTAAAAAATAACAATCATAATATAAAATGAAGCACTGAAATAACCGTATCTCCTGTACGGCCGTATCAGATTTTAGCCATATTATAATCTCACAAGTTCCACTATATTCGTATATCGATATGCCTATGCAATCGTCATCATCACCGCACAAATTATATTGTTGTTATAATACGTATTGCGTTTTATTTATGAAACTCATGAGTATAATGTAATATACATTACACACACGCACACGTGGCGTATACTGCAACAATGATTGTTTTGAGAATTTTTTTTCGTTTAACTCCAGTGGAAAGAAATATTTATTTATATATAGAGAGAGTGAGAGAGAGACTTCGTGTGATAACGCCTCGTGCAGACTTGTGTTTCGCTGTGGCTATATAAAATGGACCGTGTATATAGCATGGAGGATTGATATCGTGTACATTTACATATATATTACATTGTACATTGTACATACTACATAAATGTGTACAGAGCCATGCTGGGGGGGGCATGTGTATTATTTTATACATTTATAATACGCACATGCTGTAATATGTATATTTATACCCGGATATTGTGTTCAGCAAGAACAATAGATACGAATATTATGATATACTTACACCAAAAGACCTATATTTTTCAGCCAGTGAAAATTGTTTGGACGTTTTTAAATTTACAACCGTCATGACTGGTGGCAGATGACGTCGTACTTCATTAGAGATTCAAAGTTAGTCGCCGTGTGTCGATAAGTCTAGTGACTACGATATAACTATATGAGTAATAGATTAGCTATAGCGATAACACGCTTACCTTTACCCACATGTCAAATTACATTCATATACAATATATTAATAATATTATAAATTGTAATTTGGTGTTATTCTCCTTATAGGATGTAAAAAAATAAAATTACACTTAAGGAAGCGAGAAAGACATAATTGGTTGAGTTCTGGAGAAAAAATCACTGTTGAACGTTTACAAATTGTATTATTAGTTAGTCACGCCGTGTAAAATACAAGGTGGTAAATGATATGTAGTAATACGGTTTATACTTTTATTTATATGTGATGTATACAACCAGCTATTAAATATGTGATCGTAAAATTACTAAAACTAATCAATTTATAATCATTTTATAGAATCTATAATATACATACAATGACGGTTGACGACAATATATAGTTATTTGATTGTCACCAAGCTCATCACTAGATTAAATTCGTAAATCGTATTTTGATATAGGACAAAATCATTTATTTTTTTCCCTCCGTACCTTTTGGAATTTTTAACTTTACATTATAATTTATAATCTATATGTAGTCTATAGTATGTATTTTGTATACCTATAAAGTTAGCCGATTACCTACCAATTAATGGTTATGGAAATATTTTTTTACATGATTTGAAGTTATCACAAAACAACAATTTAAAAAAACAATATATTTTTACTATTTTCTAGTTTTCTAACTAATAAGATTTTTATTTTTTGAACGATATCATATATTCTTAGTTTAATATTCCAAATCAGAATATTTTTTTGAGAATTTCAATACATAAACATTGAATTTTGAATAAGTTATAGTTAATTAGTTGGTCCCATTATAGGTGAAATTCCACTGGAATATATTTACCTCAATACCCAACACAACTCTTTTATCCATTTATCAAAACTATTACAATTGTCTATTGTTATAATAAAATTATAATAATACATTTTACTAAATTACTAAAAGTTAAAAATGAAATCAATAGTCTAAACAAATCATTAATATATACATAAATAGTAAATACCTACGGCCCTAAAAATTATTAGCATTGGTATGCCGTGTGATTTGCTGAGTCCTGAGTGTAGTAATAATAATATAACTGGTTTTGTTTATCTCTGAAAATTTTAAATGCAAAATAGTCTATATTTCTTGCAATTTATAGTGCATACAGTATAGTAGTATGTAGTATAGTATGGACTTAAGTTTCCTCACTATTGTGCATTATGTTAGCTACCAGATTTTTATAAATTATTGAATTTGAATCTATAGTGCTGTAAGATTTTAACAAAAACATAGACATAGGTTATTATTAACATATGACTCTATTTCATTTACTTGTACTAAATGTAATAGAGTATCTAAAATTTGTTTAAGAAAGAATCGTTTATCAATTGCACGAGAATTTTGCAAATTACAGTAAGGTGCGTAAAAAGAGGTTGTCAAACATTTCAACCGAACAGAAAAAAATGTATTTTTTACTTTTACCGATTTAAAAAATCGTTGTCGTTCAAATTTAAGGCTCTAATAAATAATGTGTATAATTAACGGGTTGTTGTAATAAAACAACAATAGACTGCTTTTAACCTATGCCGTGATGTGTTTTGTATATAATACTTATTATTGGTGTTGGGATCTGTATAGATCACACGGCATACCAATGACAATTAATTTTATAAAATAAATGTTTTTTAATCTTAAGATATTCAATGTAATCATCCAAGCTTATAAACACAAGGCATTATTATTAAAATTAAATATAATATAATTTATATTGTCCTGTTTTTGCATGAAAACTATTCAATGATTTCATTGTTGTCATTTGTCAATGCTTAGTTTTTTGTTTTTTGACTTCAATATGTACTATGGAGAGTGTGTTAAAACGGTTTTGAATCATTGAACTCATTAATCAGTTTTTTACATGCCTCGTAGCTAAAAAGCTTGATTCTGACAGTCTGATAATTTAATACGAAAGATATTTTTGGAGTTAGATTTCCAATTTCCACCTTTAGTTTTTTCACTATTCAGTTTATCTATAGATTATAAATTTATAACTAATTAACTATTCTTTCAAAATTAGATTTTTACCTACTTAAAGATATTCTGCTTAAAAATGATATCTCAAGTATTTCGCGAACAGAACACTTCAAAATAATATAATATGCATTATCCGGTTATATTATGCATATTATATTGTTTCGGGGTCAAAACGAGAAGGCTAACCCATATAACGACAAATAGTCGAATATCGTTATAGAGATTATGAATTCATATCATTATGATATTGATATGTACGATTTATGTAGGTACTAAGTACGTTAGGTACTAATAAAGGCATGTCAAGTGCGAGTGTAAATTAGTGTGTCGAAATTACAATATTATTATATTATCGTATAAAACCATATCGTTATTCGTTTTAGTATACTTATACCAACTACTTATTAATTACTGTCTATCACGTGTATCATATTTGCAAATTATTTCCTAGCCCGGTATAGAAGAAATTAGATAATTCTAAAAGAGTACCTACATACATAATTTTCAGGTGGTTTTCATTTGGGCAAATCACCCAATATCACTATCTGTTGGGCAAATCACCCAATATCACTATCTGTTGGGCAAATGTATACATATAATTTGGGTGAAATTTATATACCTACTGGTTGCACTACCTACTTATTGATTAACCTTTATGCATAAAGTGGATTATTTATTCCCATCCCAATAGTCAATATTTTTGTTAATAATGTATGTTTAAAACTAAATGTTTTTGTTACATAAGATATGTAGAACCTATTTTCGTGGTCGTCAAACGTTTAAAAAGTTTGAGTCACTTTCGCATAAAATGCGTAGCCATACCTACGTCATTGGTTTTTCTAAATAATATTATACGCATAACGTGTAGAGCAGGTTTTTATAATTTAATATTTTAATATAATAATAATATGTATAAAAAGCAATTTAGTATGCACCTAAAGAAAAACGGAAGTGGTTCGTATAGTTAAGATTAGATCTCTCTTGTATGGAAACATGACGTGTCATATGTATTTACTGTAATATCTATTATATTATAATAATCCTTGTTCATCGATTTTTGATTCATTAAACATAGTTTATTATAATATTAATATATTATACGTATTGCATATTATGACTGTTCTCCAAAACAAAACACGCAACTCCAATTTACCCGTATGTAGGTCGACGTTTTGGTATAAAAACGAAACTCAATATAGTAGGTACCACATATTATATTTATACGTACTAAAAAATTCGTTCGATAAGCCACAGTATTATATATACATATATATAGTGCCCCATATGATACGGAGACGCGAATGTATGAACTACCTATATATATTTATAATATATATAATCCATATTGTGCAAATGTATATAATATTTTTAGTGAATTTGGCGTGTGTCCAATATTGCGTCATCGGACCGTGCGATATCCGATGAAGTCGAAAGGGTACCTTTTAGCTAATTTTATGATACAGTCATAATGTTATAGTGTTATACTTATTATAATTATTTATTTATATATACATAATATTATAATATTATCTATTATTCAGTGTAATGCGCGCGTATAGATGTTCGGGTTTACCTTGATCATTAGTCAACCACTCTAATATAAAATAATATGATTAATCGCGCACATGACACACGTTCAACAATATAGAAATATATATATAATATACACTTAATATGCACGTGTATCTGAACGGAATGACGTCATGGTCGTTATTTAGGTATTTAGTTGCCCTTTTTTTTCCGTTAAGAAATTTATACAAATACAATGTAAAATAACAAGCAATAATACTATATATCATTATGTTATAGGCACAGTAAAAGTACAAATACCGATGAAATAAGGTTTCACCTACTACTGCTGGTAAATGTCCGAATCATCGGGCTTTTACCATCTATTGATTTTATAATATCAGGTCTATGGTATACAAAAATAATTCGGTAAAACTCCAAATGATTAGGTACTATAGTCTGGGATTTTATAAACTAGAAATGGTACCTACATTTGATAATCTATTTATTATGGTTAAAGTCCGATATATATTAAAAACAAATTATCCAAATCAAATGTAATAAAAGTAAAATTAGTAATTGAAAATTGTTCTAATTTTATTTAATTTTTTTTTTTTATCAATAAATGCTATTAAAAAAAAAAAAAACGGCAACGATATTATTTAAATAAATAATATCGAAGATTTAAAATTATAGATTTGCTTAAAAGTTACATTATTGCTGTAAGAATATAAGATGCATTTAACTATCTACATATTTTTTAAGTTTGTTTGTATTTAACATTTATCAAAAAAAAAAAAAAAAAAAATATATACATTTAAATGTAAAAATGATTATAAACAAAATCAGAACTTGACTGAGCATATTATTATATAATAGAAAATAAAAATTGAAAATTATTACAAATTAGAATATTATTTATTAGTATATCCGTGCCATCAAGAATTGCATGTATGACATAATTACAAAAAAATAATTTGTTATTTAAAACTTAAGTTAAATGTATCATTACACATTACCTATAAATTATAATAATACAATAAATTTGATTTTCTTAAAATTTAAGCAAATCTGTAATTTTTATAAAATTAATAGTGCTTATTTTTAAACAATTTTATATGTACTTATTAAAAAAAAAATATGTTAAAATTAAATATATGTAGAATAAATTTCAAATACGAATTTTAATTTAATCGTAGGTAGGTACTCAATTTGGAAATTTTGTTCTTGGCATATTTTTTTGGTATGTACTTCAGAATTTTTCCATGATAGAATTTTTATATTTACCATTTATCATTTACGATACCCAAACTACATTAATCTTTCAGAATTTTCATTGAACTTAGAGTTTATCAAGATCAATCGGTTAAAGCCCAAGGATTCGAATATGTACTGGTAAATTCTAGGTTTTGCTGGTATTCGTACATTTACTGTAATGTCTGTAACATATACATACACACACACATAATATAATATATATATATCAATTAGTGGCGCATAAATTGTTATATAACCCTCAAGGCATAAACTCTATTTTAAGCATAGGATTACGAATTGTATATTAAAATATGTATGTGTGTGTATATCGTTTATGTTGCTGTCGAATGCCAGTGTAGGTTTATACATATTATAATATAATAACATAATATTATTGTGTGTGGCGAAAACATCGCTGCCACGAACAATGGGTGAAAGGAAAAACAATGGCTATTAAAAAACTCTATTCCGTAAAATGTACACTTGCGTCTTTGGAAACCGTTTTCTTGGTGTGCGTGTGAAATGGTTCGGAACGAAAGCAGTTGGTTTATGTATGTGTATGCCTAAAAGAATATATTACTGCGTAAACCTACGTGCAGATTTTGAATTTTCGCGGTCAACGTGTTTAACTCGTCGAAAATTACGCTGCATGATTACAAACGGACTGCCGACCCGTCGCGATATAATATTAGACATTAGTTATACCGATTCTTCAATTAATCTATACACCTCCGCCTGACCTTCAAATTTGTTAAAAAAAAATTGATCCAACACTTTCGGTATATGTATATGTCCGTATAGGTAAGTACTCGAGTATCACTGTTGTCCCGTTCCCTGTTCATACAACATAAATCATTGTATTTAATTATAGTATGTTTTTTTTCAAATCGTGTATTAATTATTTGTTTTGAAATGGTTAATATCTCGTGAAATATACTCTTCGATAATAATCATTAGATTGCCAATATAAAAACATCTGCAGTCTGCCTACCTGATCTAGGCTATACCTTTATAGTAAATAAAATTACTTATATACATATAATAAGATAATAACATGTGTCTTAAGTCCTACCGTGCGCATACTGCCGCAGCTGATCTCTTGCGCAAACACGTGAGTGTTTGCGTGAATATTGCAATTTGTTATAATATGTATTTTGCGTACGTCGTAAAATATAATGTATGTTTAATAACCTCCGCGGAATTACTAATATTCTGTAATCTCTGTACATTTTTATCATGTGAACACTATGCGTGCATTTTCGCGTTAAAACAAACAAATGAAGGGAAATTGAAGGTTAACTTGGAAACAAAACGTTATTATTGCAATTAATTTCAACTAATTTCACCGTTGAAAGTGAATTTCCTGTTAATTGTGTTTTCGTTTAAGCATACAAACACGGAAATTTATGCTAATGTCTGTATACCTACGTATTAAAGTATACTTGTCCGACTACGAAATACACTTATTCTAGAGGACGAACCTTATTTCCAGTTTCACGTGTAGGTTTTATAAAAACATCTCATCGAAACGTAATAGAGCGCCACGCCACTGCTATATACGTACATACCTGTTATGCATTTTTGTTTTTTTTTATCAATTTAATAATGTATAATACACATATAATATCATATATGTAATATGTATAGGTGTGTGCATGTCTGTATATTATGTGTAAAAATTGCTCAATATTTTGTGGGCTCTTATAAATGCTGTACGAGTGGGATATGCATATAATAAATATAAGTAGATACCTACAGTAAAAACTGCATATTTCCAAGAGTCTTTTACAGATTTGTATTAGAATACGATTTATATTCATTACGAGCTACGACTACATAACATATAGTATACACTCGTACGTATAAAACCATAGTCCATAGTACACACCCAGTCCAATTTTAAAATCTTACGACATATTTATACGACAATATAAAAATAAATAATATAAACGAATAGGAAATTGCAATTATTTTATCGATTGATTGTACACATTTATTAGTTGTTTTATTTCATTAAACGGAATTATTATTTTATTATTTTGTCTGTAGACATTGTCGATTTGGATTTCAGTTTATGGTTGACGTTAGTATACAACTTATGCCGTACAACTTCCCTGTTGAAGAATAGGTACGTAATGTTGGTAGTTATGGATGTGAATCGGTCAAATATGTTTCTTCACAGTTTCTTCATATTATATATTTAGTATATTCTAAATATTACACGTAGGTCGATAAAATTTAGAACCGAACACAATAATATTATTTTAAGATTGCGTTTAAACACAACTATAAAACTAGTCCAAATAGATAAAGTTGCTTCTAACTAGTACGTAATCAATTTAGTATTAATTTATTTACAATTGTGCGTTTTTGAAAGTCTAAAAATCGATGTTAATTATTACCTAATTATAATAATGGCAATGGTCAGATGATCCCATTATATGTTATTTAATTTAACTATATTAATTTATAATTATATAGTATACTGTTTATTACATTTTTGATTTACAACAAACTCGAAATAACATTTAGGTAAAACATTGTATGATTAGGTTCTTAAGAGGATGTCAGCGCACTGTTTGTTTTCTATTTCTGCCAACGCACAACATAAACAAAACGTATTTACGCAAAATCATTTTTTTTTTATGACTTTGAGTAATTTTTGAATAAAATCACACATCAAAAACATTTTAGAGAATAATATTTTTGAGGATATGACCTATCGATTTGTCTAAATATTATCTTAAACAATTCATAAATTTTTATTTTTAAAGCCCAATATAAAGTCAAATAATGATAGAATATAAAACCAATATTATGTTTTATACCCCCAAATATATCATTCTCTAAAATTTTTTTAATAGGTGAATTTACTCTAAGATTACTCAAAAAACATATAAAAAAAATTTTTACATGATGCGTTTTATTCATCGTTGTACGTAAATTCATATCCACGAGAAGAAACAAATAATGCGCGAATTTATAGGCGGAAATTCATTAAAATTTCGGGGGTGGCTAATATTTTTAACATCAATATGAGCGAGGCCCCTACAGTCCACACAACTAAAAAGCTGATTACTTTTGGGGGGCCAAGACCCTCCCACCAAGATTCCTCTTCCTCGATATTCGCTCCATCGATCTTTCGATGTAACATTCTCTTAATGTAAAACTGTTCTACAAAACACCTTTGGGTAAGTATAAAATAAATATTCATATTCCATACTTAATTCATTTATTGAAAACAAATAGTTTTTATTATACAATAATAATAATAATAATAATAATAAAAAACAATTTAACAAGGTGATCAGATTTTATTTGTCACTTATGGTTAAGCTTTCATATTTATAAATTATAATAATCAATTTATGTAATATATTTATCTAATCGATTTATGTTATTACACAATATTGTTCATGCACACACTGCATTATATATATTTACGCAATTTAAAATTCATTAAAACGTTACACACTATACTCTTCAATAAACTGTATCATATTTTCTAATAGGTACTTAAAACTACAAAAATATGTAATAAATAATTTGTTTATATGCTTGGTAAACCTATACCTTCCTTTGCCTTCTTTTGATGTTTTCTTTTGATTTTATTTTAAATTAATGTTTTTTGCATTAACAAAGCTATACGTGATTTATATGCAAACATATTCGAATGTCAAATAGTATCGGTTTTGCATATACACAAACTTAATAGATAAAAAAAACTGATACACAATTATTATTTATGAATAATATTATAATAAGTATATGCATGTCTTGTTAAAAAATAAAATTTATAATAGGTAATAAATTGATAAACGTATAAAAATATGATTTGATTTAACATTGAAACAATTTTTCACTTAAATAAACAACTAAATATTATTGTAACATAATTTAATATTATAAGTAACTAATTCAAATTCCAAATATTTAGGCTCCATAGAATTTTCTGTGTACAATCGAGTAATAATTAACTAATGACTGTTTTCGTAAAACAAAATTAACTAATTTGGTTACAATGTTTTGAATTTTAAACGAGAGCTCAATGGTAGTCGTTCGAGTTAAAACTATATATTATATTGTCTATTATAAGTTTGATTTTTAGTTTATCTCTCATAAAAAAATGTATAATATACATGGGCATAACTTGGGAAGTTTTAAAGGGGGGGGAGGGTAAACATTATTTGTTGTATGTAACTAAGCATGGTATAATCAGAGACTATAGATTTATTTACGAGGCTACGTCTTACTTAGTCTGTATCTTATGATATATTTAGTATTAACTGAAATAGCGAGGGGGGGTTCGATGGTGTTGCATAATATCTGAGGTAAATATTCATAATATATTAATATATAAAACTATATGAGACATGGACGGATAGGCCTACCAAAAAACTGCGAATTTCCCGATGGATTACCTTTCGTATTTGAACAATGGGGGCCCCATTTCGTCGTTTGACGCAATGACGCCTTAGTGGAAGAATATGTATGGACATATGGAGTATGAATAATTAGTAATTATGGTATCTTGTACTAACTTCCTTTTTTCTTAAAAAAGAGATTTAATTCAGTTTAATAATGTTAAGGGGTGTATGTGTAAAATTTGCAACGAAAACAATCAAAAAAAATGTAATTTGCTCCACGTCTAAAAATTAATTTTGGTAATTTGCGATACTTTTTAAGGTTAAAATTTCTGCTTTATAAAACTGGATAAAAGGTCATTATGAAATCTACGTAATCTTACAAAAATTGTAATTCGCGCCATTTTTCTTCTTAACAAAATTGTAATTTTAATGAATATTAATAATTTTTATATTCCGAGCGGAGCTATAAATGTATTGATTTTACAATGATAAAAAGTTTTTTAAAAAATTTTTTTGTGTCTGTGTCTTAAGTAGTTTAAATAGAGTTTTGATTTTCAACTTCAGTGACTATTCTGTTGTGAAAGTGAATCTATTTGGTGTATTTGAGAGGTCAAAATTAAAAATTCCTAATATAGTTTTCAAAAGCTTTGGAAAAAACCTAAAAAAAAAAATTAATAAAAAAACCTAGGTTTTTTACTCAAAACTAGTTTTTAACAAAATCGATTTTGTTTTTTAGTGAACTATTAAAAAAATAACCATATCTAGATACTAGTATAGATATATGAAATTTTTATCAAATATGTATATTAGCATTTTCTATATACACTATCAAATGTTGACTCATTTTAAAATTGTTATAAATATAAAAAAATTTCAATTTTTGATAGTTTTTTTTTTATGGTTGTCGTTAAAAATTTTTATTTGCATGTTACAATTAACAAAAAATTTAAAACTTATCGATTTTTTTTCGAAGTTTATTCTTTTACAATTTTATAATTTTCTAAATAAAATTTAACAATTTCTTCCAATTCGAAATTCCTTGTTAATCTAAATTTTTTAATAAATTTATCAAATACCAAAGGGAGCATAGCCCTGTTTAAATTTTTAAGGGGTGCAGTTCCTCGGTCCTTGCTCGCCCCAGTTTACGTCTATGCTATTATAGGTACTATATATAATAATTAATAAATAAACTAACCTAATAGTTTACTAACTTTGAATTCTGCTAAACATAATACACATGATGATGTCATTTTTTTTTTTTTAGTTTGAAATTATAGTGATATTAAATAGTTTACAACTTTATACTGTACGTACATGACGTGTTCAGCGATCTTTTTTTTTATCATTTGTTAATGATTAAAAACAAGTGGCAAGACATTTAAACATATTTAGTGCCTCTATTTATCAGCACGTATACAGAAATGTTCTATATTTATCTTAAAATTATCAATTTTATTTTCTTATAATAAATTATGTTGTCCATCAACCAGTCGTGTTTTTTACCATTTTCGCGGCGGCACGTGACTGATCAAAATTAAAAGCCGATAAAAATATAAAATTATATGATACAAATATAATCTATATTTATTGCATATAATAGAAAACATATATCATTGCAACAATGCCACTTGAAGTTGGATGACGTATACGAAGAAAATGTATTTTTAACGGTAAAACTACGAATAATTGTTTAAAAGAAAAAAATTAACCATAACAATAATTGATATCCCAAGGTAACCATTTATATTCTTGGATAAAAAAAAACACTGTTGTGGCAATATACAAAAAGTACCTATGCTGCATATAGTTTTGATTATTTTTTGCAATAACTTTGTTTTATAGCTGTTTTAGAAAACAATAAGTTTTGAAAAAAATCTGACGATATTGAATATTGATGTAAATGTGAAATTTCTTGAAAAATTTTCTTAATAAAAATAAAGAACCTATAAATGAATTGAGTCAAATTAATAAAAAAAAAAAAATGTTTTTAATTTTTACTATACCATTGTGGTTATGTTAAGCGGGCAATGACCCATACTAATAAATAAATTTAAGTTGTATTTTTAAAAAAATGTGTAGTTTTTACACTATGTAAATGTACATTACATACATTTTTTTCCAAAAATTAAATTAATGAGATTTTACTAATATTCAATTATTAAGCTTGATTATTACACACCAGCGTGGTATTAAACAAAATACAGTAGTAGTTGGACGAACATGTTTTTTTTTTAAAAAAAACTTAATAAACGAGCTTAATCTCTCACAATTTGAGCGTTTTTATACCAGCATGTATATATAACATGTGCAAGGTATATGCAGTTTCCTGGTGTCTTCGGTGTGTGGTCATGTATGTCTATAGGTTTTTATTTACTTATATTTTTTAACTACTGGCGGATGTGCTCTTGAAAGCCGAGATGGCGAGACTTATATCTTTTAAAGTACATAGAATATTATACTATATACAATGTGTCCCGGGGCGAAGTGACCGGCCGCCGTCATATGAAAGTATACCTAAAATGACGAAGAAATAACCTTTAAAGTGGGGGTCTAACTCTTTTTTTTTTTTTGAGTTATGGGCAATTTAAGTTTTTTTAAACCAAACCAAAACTACCACAGATTTTTTTATGTTACTCCGAAACTTTTCAACATTTTAACACAATTTTTTTTTATTTTAAAGCTATTTAATTGTCCTTTCAACCAACATACGCAATTAAACCAAACTTATGTAAATTATTATTATTAAATTGAAAAAAGTAAATTTTTTTTATCAAAAGTTGGAATTTTTAAAATTATCTCGTATTACTCAAAATAATTCAATATTTACTATGGGTTATTTTGGTTGTGTATTATTCTACAGAATAATACCTAGAATACCTTATAAGTTTGGTTTTCATATCTTTCATAATCGCAGAGTTATACGCAGCTAAACATTACAGGTCTTTTGTGATTTTAATTATTGGAAATTTATAATTTTACTAAACATCAAGTCT
>JACXSJ010000110.1:109611-219440 GCA_014851325.1 Pentalonia nigronervosa | reverse complement strand
GTAGAATAATACACAACCAAAATAACCCATAGTAAATATTGAATTATTTTGAGTAATACGAGATTTAATTTTAAAAATTCCAACTTTTGATAAAAAAAATTTACTTTTTTCAATTTAATAATAATAATTTACATAAGTTTGGTTTAATTGCGTATGTTGGTTGAAAGGACAATTAAATAGCTTTAAAATAAAAAAAAAAATTGTGTTAAAATGTTAAAAAGTTTCGGAGTAACATAAAAAAATCTGTGGTAGTTTTGGTTTGGTTTAAAAAAACTTAAATTGCCCATAACTCAAAAAAAAAAAAGAGTTAGACCCCCACTTTAAAGGTTATTTCTTCGTCATTTTAGGTATACTTTCATATGACGGCGGCCGGTCACTTCGCCCCGGGACACATTGTATACATGTTATGTACTACAATCATCGCGTAACTGTGATCATAATAATATATCATACACGCGCATTTCAGTTTTCGGTGTCGAAATACACGCACGCGCACACGTTAAAAATTACTATTTGTTCGCGCGATTATCGTAATATGAATGTAATTCTGTAAGGGGGTTTTTTTTTTGGTTTATCAAAGCTCAAATTTGTGTTTGGATTGCAAAGGACGGCACGGTTTTTTCTTCTACAACCATATTATAAAATTGCAATGCAGACACAACATTTTAATTGAAACTAAACTGTTTAAAATAGTTAAATGAATAATATTATTATGACCTATAATATGGCTATATTATAAAAATAATAATACTAATATAGTATGAATTATGATTTGATGTGGTAAAGGCATATTTCTATATTAGTAAAATCGTTAATATAGCTGCTAATATTTACTATAATATTATTATAAACAATCATCTCATTAGAAATTTTATGAGATAAAATATATTTAAAATACTATAGATTGGTAAATGTACCAATGATTGACTATTGATTGCTATATACTAATAACTATTATTTATTGGTGATTATAGTTATTGAGGTATAAGAATAATACTAATAATAAATAATATTAAATACTTACTAGTTATTGATAATAATAATCTTAGGCTAAATCGCAATAAATGCAGTGTAATTGTGTATAGGGTATAGTTAAACGATATACCTCGTATTTCAAAATGTTTATGTACGAATAAAACTTTAATAACACTACATAGACATAGAAATTGAACGACGTTATATTGCATTTAAAGACATTTGCATCTGCAATATACGCGGGTTTTATATTTACTGCAGTCAAGTCCTTATCAAAATATGAAGGCCTTCAATATACACTTATTCAGACAGGGCCATAGGGGGTACTGAGATCCTGGGGTCCTCCTAAAAATTGAAATAGTGTTTATATTAAAGGCACTTAACTAAACAATACGACTGTACATAGTTTGATGAAGAGTATATTGATAGTATAGTATCTATAGGCATTGATCAATTGTTTTCAAAAACATTTAAACGATGTTGTTAATTAGGCTATAATTTGTTGTGTATTATGTATAGGTACAATGGTACATACAACAGGACAATATTAAAATACGTCATCGAGATCTCGGGCCGAGAAACCGACATCACGGAACTAACAATATTCAATTATGCTTTTAACAACATTCATAATGAATATAAATAATTATAAACTGTCCAACAACCGGATATAATATTATTATTTATATATTTTTTTTATCTTTTACGGCCGTCCACTAGAGTACTCAACGTGTGCAGCGGAAAGATTGTTTTTGGTGTAACGACCGGAGACGGACGAGATTATACTATTATTGTTAATTGTTATAATTATTATATTTTTATTAATCGCGTATAATGATTTAAAATAGTATACAGTAGACATAATCTGTTTTAGCGACTGCACTGAGATTTTAGATACCGAAAAAACGTCCGAATTATGTGCATATTGTCCCGAAAATAAACTGTCCCGTTGTTTAACATTGTGATTATTGCACAGTTATTATGTCGTTATTGTGATGTGTTTACGAAACTGCAGATTTCACGACGATAAAGATATTATCATAATCACGGTCCGACTATTGTCATTGCCTTGCGATGGACAGTCTTATGTCCGTATAGAATAATAATAGGTGTATAAAATAGAACATTTAAATAAAAATGTGTTTTCAAGGCAATATTATATTATTTGATAACGATATCAGAACGAGAATTAATTAATAGCGTTCAAATTTGCATTCCAGAAATAAACGCGATAAATTAATTTTTAAACAAGTATACCGCTTTAATAATAACTAGGTATATATGTTATGTGTAATAATATAATCATTATTACCAATATTCGTATTATTTCAATAATATTCATTGGTCAACATAATGGTCGTACGCATGCATATATTTCATTTGTTATTTATTTTTATTATGTGACCTACACCTGATACTAGTTATGATGACGGATTTTCGCGGTTCATTGCAGAAATCGTTATAACCGATTTCTATATATTGCTGTGTACACAATATGTAACTGTAAGCTAGCTAGATGTGTGCGCTGACTGATAAATACTACTTACCTATATAAGTTATAGTTTTATAGACAAGATATTAGTTACCATAATACCATAATTATAGCCCTATATACTAGCTTCTATATAAGTATAAACTGCATTGTTATATAAAAACAATTATTTGAATGTTTGGAAATCTAACTCAGAACTTGCGAGTGTTTATAGTTATTAATTATTATATTATATCATGTCAAAAAATGAAAAATATCGGTCAAATGCCCATGATATATCCGTTATTAGTTGTATATTTTTTTTACTTATATTTATAAAAATATTGGGAGACCTATCCAATTTCTTTTTTTTTATGTTTTCGTTATGATTGCGGATTTGTTGTTGTTTTTTTTTTTTATCTGACCTTATTTAGATAATCGCAATACATAATCAATATCGTTAAGTATAATAATAACATATAAAGTAATAAGTAATTAACAAGGTACCCGTGAACGTATTTTGTATTTTGTTAGTCGGCACGTAATTGCTCATTGTGCTTCGCAGTTGACAAGAAAATACGTTCACTCCAAATTCAAAAATCGGACTGATTATTATAAATAACCGTTCTGTAACAAATTTGTTGTTGATTTTTTTCCATTCTGTTACAATAATACTATTGTTTCTAGAAAAATACGTCTAATAATTGTCGGATGTTTTGGTTACGATAACAATCGATTACAAAAAAAAAAATTATAAAATTAATTGAAGGAAATGGGAGACAAAAGACTCTAAATAAATAAAGTTGTTCGGATTCAATTAAAACGAAAAATCACGGTAGACGTCTGTTAATTGCGTAATTCTACCTGACCTGTAAAATCATTGGCGTAACTAGGCTGTTAATTGACGGGCATGTCCGCATTTATTTAATTTTAGGTAGATGAAAACATTTACAAATAAGTGTAAAATATCTCTTCGATTATCTATATTTCTTTTATTAATTTATGCGTATTGTAATATCTACATTGCCATTATATATTGATGTTAAAAAACGTTTTTTGAACTTTGTTTAGATTCGATACTGGTAAAGATGGATACTTAGATTTGGAAGAGTTGAAACGTATGATGGAAAAGTTGGAGGTTCCGCAAACTCACCTGGCGCTCAAAGCCATGATCAAAGAAGTTGACGAAGACTGTGACGATAAGATAAGTTTTCGTGAAGTACGTATCTACATACATATATACTTATAAGTTACAACTTATTAATTCATATCATTCATCACATAAAAATCATAGGCGTGTCTTGGTAGCTTATTTATTCTCGGTATTATATTATTGTAGTGGCCTGTGAGATTTTTTTTGAGTGGGCACTATCATTCATGTTAACGTTTGTAGTATTTAAAAAATATGATAGGATAAAATATAAGAATATCGATTTATTAAGAAATATAATATACTATGATATATATTATTTACTATTATATACATCTATCTCAAATACAATACGACATATTGCATAATATAGTATTATGTTCATCGTAATACAGAGTATAATAAATGCATTTGTAAAATATTAAAGTTTTAAATGATTTCATAAATTGAAATTATTAGCAAATATCATAATTATTAATTATTTGCTAAAAGTTAGGAAGATATTTTATAAATGGATAAGGAACCTTAGCTGATCCGCTTGGAGGTAAACACGAGCGCTGTAGGTCATGCACAAAAGACGTTACCTGCCGTGGGCACGTCCTATACGGCTGCGGTAGTACAGCGTATATCCACAAAATAATAATATAATACTGCCGAAAACTCTACACGTTTTTATAATAATTATATTATATAAAAACTATAATATGCGCTTGAATAATATACACAAAGAAATGGATAAAACTCTAGCCATGCGAGAACGTTAATTTCTCTATTTTATACACACAATATATATTATTATTTACTACGTTCTTTATTATTTTAACGTTTTATCTGTATAAGCTTTCCCATATTGTATTTATATATATTTTGCTTTCGGTTAATAATTTAAAACGAAGAAATAAGTAGTATTTTATTTGAAAGTAACAGTAAAAAAAATTCACATAAAACATTCATAAACATTACCAATTGCATAATACTTTTATACAAATAATTCGTACCTATATAAATCTCTAGATAAATGTGTTTGTTGTTTTTTTGTGTACCATGTTGTATTTCTCTTCTCTATGACACAACAACAATAATAATAATGATTTATCGTAACAATCGTATATATTGCGTAGTATCTACCTACCTAGTACCAGTAGTATACTAGTATCTACAATCTACCTATCTAATTGATCCGGTGCATACTGTATATATTAGATTTAAGAGTTTATGACATTAAGATTTAGCACGTTTTTTAAGACTTTCTCTGCGGACGCAGCTTGTTTGAGTTCTTTTGGGATACAATTTATATATTATGACGTACTCCGGAGAAATTATGATAATATAACCTGATGAGGGTGGCCAAAAAATGAAAATGCTGTAATTCCTTTCACTCATTTTGCAAATACCAATATATATATATATATATATACTGTGTTTATCGTGTACAGTTTGTTACTTAAGTCACACCAATAAAAACTTAAAAATTAAAAATTTAGAATCGATAGTAGTTCTGTTTACAAAATGCACGTTGGAAAAGCACCATAACTATGATTTGTTAATTACTGTTAAAAATGTTAACAATTTTAGAGTAAAAACTGCAGTAAGCGTTATAAACATGTGTCTTAATATTTCAGAAAAAAAATCGTTGTAAGTTTATAATTTATATCTTTATCTGCAAGCCGATCTTGTGGAGACGATTCTATAACATTGCAATTGTATTGTAGGATTATTTAAAGTTTGCGTAATTACGGTATTATAAACAGAAATGGATAATTAGAACGATGTAATTACCTAGGCATGTATAGCCACGATGCAAATTAAAGGTAATATGCAAAATCTATATTTTATTTCCACCAAAGTTTCGTATTTGATGCCGACGGTTATGTTAGATTACACAGTTTGACCTAATTATTGCACACGATGTTTTACATTTTATTATATATCGATTATTATGTCATAACTTTGTCGTGTTTGTTTGTGTACAGTTTTTGCTGATCTACCGCAAAGCGTACGACGGTTCGTTGCCCCTAGACTGTGGCCTCAACGAGCTGGCCCGACTGACGGAAATTAACGTTGACGAAGTCGGCGTGATCGGCGCTAAAGAGTTTTTCGAGGCTAAGGTATAAAACGATCAAACAGCTTGTGTATACAATAAAGACATTTAGTTAACAATTACTTATAATTGTTGTAATTATTCGTTGTTGTGTTAAAATTCGTTCCGGTTGTGTTCACAGATTGAGTATCAAGGAATAGCGAACCGGTTCGAGTACGAACTACGACAAGAGATAGAGGAGAAGAAACGGTCAGAGGACGAGATGTCCAAACGGAAAATTGCGTTCAAGGAGAAGACTGCTATTTTTCAATAAATCCTTCGGGAAAACTACTCCTCCCCCACCCGTTTAATTTCCTATTTAACTACCTACTCTCACAGCGACTATTGTGTATGATACCTATAACCTATATATTATTATTATGTGTAATATATTTTTGATGTAAAGGTTTTACTTTAATAATTAATTTTTATAATCTCCATTATTTATTATTTAAAAAACTCACTATACCTACCTATATTATAATTTATACATTAAGTACCTACCACATAGATTATTCATTCTCAGAAATCGTTTAGGAAAATTGTTAATTTTTTTTTTATTATTATTATTATTTTTATTGTAACATTATTGTATAATTTTGATTTGTAAATGTTTCTTTATACGATTTACGCCCATAAGTTATAACTGAATTTTAATAAAATGTAAAATATGTAAGTATAACCTACAATAATCACGTTGTTTTTTTTAAATCCGTAACGATATGCATATAGTTATAACTATTGATATGTGTTTTAGTTGTTTTTAACAGCATTCTTTGGTTTTTAATGAGATTATAATGTATATTTACATATACATTAAACAATAAACGGTAACTGCACCGCTAACTTTCAAGTACCGTAATATGCTGTATGCATAATTATTAATGTGTTGATATGCACAGTATTGCTATAAATATTATTGTAGATTATGTATGTAAAAAATTCTTTTTTGTGGTCATAACTTGCCAATTTAATAAGGAAAAAAGGTCGGCAAGTGGGATACTTCTCTGCTGTACAATAGGTGTCGAGTGGGTCACTTTCACGAATGTGTTAAATTTGTATTCAATGATATAAATCATTGTATACGAAAAACGATTCTGAGCGAAGACGAACTGTCAGCCTACATAACTAAGGGTATTTTAAGATATTGCTATTAAAACAATTCATTTTACTATTAATAATACAGTAGGTTGAATTAATTTTTGCAGAAAACATTGCATTTGAAAATTTATTTCAATGTATAAAATATAATAATATACTTTAAAAGTTTCAAGCACCCGCAAAAAATATTTTTAAATTTAAACAAAATAAATAACATCATTATTTGTTATTTAAATATATAATTTCGTATAAATTTGAACTTAAAATGGCTACAAAAAAATTATTTTTTAATATATATTTTTGATTTTTTGGTTAAACTATTAACTACTTACGGAAAAACTTGTTTTAAATTTTCAATCCATAACTAGAAAAATTGATAGTTTTATACATTTTTAACTACAAAATAACTTGCAAACATTTGAGATTTTGATGAATTTGGTCAAAATTGTAACTTTAAATGCTTATAAAAAAAAATGTACCTATGTATTTTTATTATTTTTGATCTGCTCTTTTAATAACTTATGAAGAATCTTATATTAAATTTTAAAAAAAAATGATCCAACGAAATTTTTTTTATCTATATTTAAAGAAAAAAATTTGAAAAAACCAAAAAAAAATTAGGTCTACAATTAGCTTAAAAATTGTCAAAATATTTTTAAATTTTTTTAGTCTATAGAAAATAATATTTTTAAAAATTGGTAAAATTTTCAAATGTCTACGGTTATTTCTTTTTGAATTACATTAAAATAAGAGAATCATCCCAGAGAGAACGGGAAATATCCAATGTCTAATTTCAAACGCTCATAAAAAATTAGTTCGACTTTCCGATAAATATTTTCTCCTTAGAAATGTAGAAAAATTTGCAGAGAATCTTGTGTTGAATTTTTAAATCTTAGATTTAAATAGAAAATTTTTTATGAATTTTCTAATCAAAAAAAAACTGCAAAATTTTATAATTTTTACCTATTTTTTCAAAATTTCAACTTTAGATACTTATAGAAAAACTATTGAAGACTTATTTTCAACTTTTTTTTTAATTTATACTTACAAAAAGTTATGAAAAACATTGTATTAAATTTTCAAGTTTTTTGACCGATTGAAAAAATTTTTTATCGGCAATAAAAAAAAAAAAAATAAATAAAAAAAAACCCGAAAATCTTTTATGCTTATAAATAGCTTAAAAAAGTCAAAATATTTTGAAAATTTTATAGTGTATAGAAAATGCTTATATAAACATTCGGTAAAAATTGCATGTATTTACGGTCATTATTTCTTTTGTTACATTATTAAAAATAAAAATAAATTTTGTAAAAAATTTGCTGTACGAAAAATTCTCGTTTTTCCTTATTTTTTTTTTTTGTTTTTCCCGGTGTGTTTACAAACTATGGGGAAGTTTTTACTTTTGACGCCCCAAAGCACCAACTATATTCACTTTCCTATTAGAAAATCGGAGCACTTTTACTGCACTAAAACGTGATGACAGATACAAAAAATAAAAAAAAAAATTATACAACATTGTAAAACCAATACATTCGTTTCTCCATTTAGAATCGAAAATATGAAAATAAAACATTTTAGTAGAGTATGGGCAACGATTTATTGTATAATATACCAACATAATGTCATAATGTTCAGGGAATGGGACATTTGAACGTGACCGTTTTGGCGTGATACGCATTCGGCCGCAACCCTATATAAAGCAGATCGGAGCAGATCCAGCAATATTTTGTGAGAGGGTGAAGTGATTTGAGATTACATTTTTGTCTAAAATTATGTGTATAAAACATATTATAATTAGTATATATTTTTTAAATTTGTAGGGGGTGCACGCAAACAATTTTTTGACTATACTTATTTTAGAATCTTGAGTGGAGCGATTTTACAACAATTGGATGATATGTTTTATTTTTATTAATTTATTAATTTTAATTTTTGTTTTTGTGAACACTGTACATGTGCTATAGTAGAAAAATGATTCCATCTTTAACGACAGAATAGATTAATAGATAATAGATTTAATATATTCTGTGCTTTAACTTTAGGAGTAGTTTCTGGTAGAAAATTGAATCTAGATGGTATTTTTAGTATGTATACAATTCTTAGTATATTTATTAAAATAATCAGGAAAAAAAATTGGGTAAAATGGGAAAAACAGGAAAGTTTATTTATTGTTATTTAGTATTTGTTATTTATTCATATAGAATATTGATCGCAGAAAATTGAAACGTCCCATTATTACTATAATTATGATTTTTTATACTCAAAGAAATTTTAAAACTATTAAGTTTTTTATAGGTATCTATTTAAAATTTATGATTTTTTTTTTTTTAAAGTTATGATGATACTACATTTTAGATAGTTTTAAAAAGTTTAAGAATATAATACAAGATCTTACATATAGATTGTTCTTATAAACTACATACCAATGCAAAAATATAGGCACAATTCTATTTTATATAATCGTTTAAAGTTAAAATTTTGATAAAATTCATCAAAAAGTCCGTCAAAATCACGAAAATTGCAAATTATTTCGTAGTTAAAAATCTATAGTCTTCAATTTTAATATACAATGCTTGAAAATGTATACAAGGTTCCTCATAAGTATTTATTTCTGAAACCTAAAAATCTTAAAAATATTTAAGAATACTTTTTTTATAGTCGGTTTTAAATTAAAATATTTTGACGAAATTAATAAATATTCAAACAAATAATAATAATATTAGTTATTTTGTTGTAATTCAAAAATATTATTCATAGGGATTTGAAACCTTTATGTTTATTTTTATATTTTATTATATACATAATGATATTTTCAATATCCATGTTAAGATTATTTTAAAGTATTGCCTGTTGTACCACGAACTTATTCTGTTTTCATACCGTTCTACGATAAATCAGCATTGATTTAAATTAGTTAATATTAATAATGAATTGAATGTATATATTATGATGTACCATAATATGTATTTTTATAGTAATTGAAGATAATGCTGCATTTTTGGCATAAATTAGTTCAACCCACGGTTTTACTAATAGTAAAATAAATTATTATAATGGCGATACTTAAATCCACAATAAAATATATTTATTAATTTAGGTTGACAGACTGTCTCCGTTCAGAATCGTTTTTTGTAATCAATCGTTGATTTATTGTTAAATTCAAATTTGACACATTCATCACAGTGACGACTTACTCAATGAGGCTGGACATGAATTGCATGCCAAAAAAAAAATAAATAAATAAAGTCCGAATTGCATGCCTTGTACAAGTTTATTTAAGTAAATAATAATACACATAAGTATGTGTATGACTTAAATTTTTTTTTGACTTTCCTAATTTTTCAAAAAACGCAAACGTATATAAGAAACGTTCTATGATATTATATGGTTATTACAACTGATTTATTTTTAGATTAAAATATTTTATATTTTTTTTTAGACTATTATTATATTATAAAAACTTAACAATTTATTTAAGAAGTAATCAAATTATGAATAAATAAAGATAAAGTTTATGCATATTTTATGAATAAATAAAAGCGTTAGGTGATTTATTTTTTCATTTTTTGAAAAATTAGAAAAGTCCGCCAAAAAAGGCCGGCAAGTGGATACCGCTTTACTGTACAGTGGGTGTCGAGTGAGTTATTGTAATGAAAAATATTATAAAAGCTAAAAAAAATTTAAGTCATACACATAATAGTATGTATAAGATGTGGCATGCAATTCGGACAGACTCCTGCAAGAAGTGGCACGCAATTCGGGTGTTCCAATTTATGTTTATTTTTTTTTGCATGCATGCATGCATGCAATTCGTATGCACCGTTCAATGACAATGTATACTCGATGCCTTATAATGTGCTAATGTACAACAGAGCGGTTACCTACTATTTTACTTTTTATTTTACTATTCTGTGGTTGTGTTGAGATCCAATTTTCGTAGGTATTTCATAATATCATGATCGTAATTGTACAGTTATTCTATATAATATCATGTATCGAAGATAATGAGCGTAAATTATTATTGTTAATAGTAAATGAAAGTGCATAGGTTTTTATTTTTTACTTATTTCTCATTATGATGTTTGGTAGTGAAATCCAACGACGTTCATAAATAAAATCTTATCGTGAACGTAATATTTTATGGTAAAAAATGGTTTTATGTATTTGTTTAACGGTCTTCTCCGGTTTTGACGTTATCACTACAAAACTGTATGCAAAGTTCGTGTGCATACTTCTACTAACGATATTTCATTATGAAACGAATAATGACTCAGTTTATGGTATAAAAAATCGAGCAGTGGAAACGTTGAAATCTTCTTCGATTGCATGATTAATGAATGTGTGATATAATATTTCAAGCAGCCTTTATATGTACGTACAATTATTGCAGTTATTACAAATAAAATTAAATAAACATGTTTTTTAACAAATAAAATATATTAAACATTTTAAAAAACATGTTTAATAATTTAAAATAAGATGTGTTTTAAAAATTAAAAAAAACATGGTGATTAGTCTGAAAAATACTAATTAATATTATGTTATATTGTTACTTTGTAAGCATATTGTAGGCACATAAGTGTGGGCCTGGGAAATATCGAAAGCCTATAAGAGAATAAAAGAAACAATCATAATAAATATGAATTTTGGATGTAAAGAAAATTTAACGAAGATTTATTTTATTTTATCTTATAATAGCGAATTTCTATTCTTCTATTTTAATTTCTACTAGATAAAAAAATATAAAATCTGACTGTTTTCGTTTTCAATATTACGAATCACGTATGTTTTATAGAGTTATTTGAATTTTCTTAACCATAACCATAATTATGACAAGATATGTACTGAAGTCTAAAATATTATTTAATTAGAATGTGTGTTAAATGTTGATTTATAAACGCTCCAAATTTTTATGTAATAATGAAAAATAAAACGAATTGCGTTTCAAATATTGTTGCTTGGAGACCATAAAATGTACGTTTAAAATATTGATATTCACATTATGAAATAGTTGTTTCGTGTGCATTTAAATAGTTTATTTTATTGTATGAACTTAACGACATTTATAAGATATTACTTACAAAAGTAAAATTTTAATACTGTTATATAATATAACCTAATCACAATCACATAAATATACTGCAGGAATCGTTCTTCGTAAGCCTGCATGGTATATCAAACTTTGAAGCGATATCACGGATTCGTCGAGTATAAAAAAGTAATTACTTACTATAAGTTGTAATAATCTATAATATTATAATTCGTCATACACATACCTATGGTGTCAACAGTAGCGGACAAACGGGACTCCGTCATCCAGGGAGGGTCCATGGGTTCCCCATGATCTTTTTTTTCAATATTTATGATCTTAAATTATATTTTTAATGATCAAAAAGTGCATTTTAAAAATCAGCCACTCCCCCCTCCCATTATATAAATAATTTGACCGACCGCCACTGGCTGACAACGAACAACAATATTGTCACGTGAAATTGACTCAATGAATTATTTTCCGACGTGAAAATTGTTCTATGTTGGCCTCACGATTATCCCCTACAACCACCCATTTCGACACGGGTCTGAACGTCATCGCGTTCAGTTAATATATCGGAGTGACATGATATCTGCAAGCTGATATCCATACTCCTCATCCTTGTCGTGTATACTATTTTTTTTTAAGAAAAAATCTATTTTATTTAAAAAAGCGACTTCACATACGCCCGTGGACGTTTGTTATTTCCATTATAATATAACGCCTTTTTTATATTATGATTCTGTCCGTAGAGGATTAATATTATATTTTTGTTTTTATGGCTTTAGAGTTAAGCTCATATTATAATACATTACAGTTTTGCTGCGTAGTCAACATTTATCTACTATACCTCATCACCTCATATGTAACAAATCCAACAATTTTTCGAATAAAATAAAAATAAAATAATTTATTTGCACGAGTATTAAAAACTGTCCCCCTTCATCCTTTTCCTATACCGCTGAGTGTTATGCTATTCTCGAAGCTCTTTTATTTATCTTAAATTTAGCCTCTAATAATTATTTAATCGCTCCCGACTCTATGTCCTGTTTACAATCTCTTGTATCAAATCCATTTAATTCTAAATTATCCTCTCTAGCCTTTCATATTAAATCATATATATATTTTCTCAATCAGTTCAATCGTCTAATTCAACTTATAAGGATCTCGAGCCATATCGGCATACATGGTAATGAAATGGCCAACAGGCTCGCCAAATCTACCTCCAATACAATTTTACCTTCTCCTGCTCAAATTACCTAGGACTGATTTTACCCCATTACTACGTCGTCGCATTACCAATCTCTGGTCCAACTACTGGAATGACCTGCCGGCTAACTTTGCATCTAAATATAAAATTATTGTCTCCATTATCTCTAATAAAATAACTTGGTTTTACAACCTAGATTTTCCAAGGCCTACTATTGTCCGTTTTAACTGACTCCGCGTGGGCCATTCGCTTCTTCCAGATCACGCATACAAACTTGGATTAAACGACTCTCCTCTTTACACACTACACATAACTGAAAACGTCTGTGACCTCTGTCATTTATTAATAGACTGTCCATTATTATATTCTAAGCGTATGTCTCTGTTTAGCTAATTAATCTCTAAACGTTCCCCCCAATCTTCCTTCTATGCTCAGTATTAAATCCGAAATGGTTATTAAAAAAATAATTAATTTAATATTGTAAGCTAGTTTCGTAATTTAATGTCGTTAATATTATTTTTGTAGATTTTTTTTTTATATATATACTTTTTACTGTCTTAATATCACTATTATTTGTTTTTTTCCTTCTATGTTTGTCATAAGCCTATCTAGTATAATTGTATAATTGTCGAGCTGCCATAGTTACCGACTAAAAGCTGAAAAAAAGTGTTAAAAAAAATTTAACTAAACCTGTAAACTGACGGAACACAATAAGACTTATTTTTCGTGTAATCTGTCTGGTAAAAGGCTGATTTTAAAATTTTAAGGTCAACTAATCCTATTATATGACAGCTAAATTTGAGTCTGAATTAAATGGTACGGCAGCAGATATTACTGAAAAACTACAATATTAACGTACAATAATAAATAATGATTATATCAAAATATTAATTTTTTTTCCTTTTTAAATTTGTTACTAGTGTGTAGAAATATAGTTTGGTTGGTTTTCGAGTTGGAAAAATGACATATTAAATTTTTAAGATTTTAAACCGTTTGTTCAATTGATGATTTATTAATGATGATTACAATTAAAGAATTACTTTTTCATAATTTCTTTAAGATTATACTCGGTCTTATGATCACGAGACCATTGTCAGTGTGGTAATTACCATATGGGAGTGCAGATGGTATTCTGGAAATGATAATGTTCTTGGATAATTCTGAGAATATGATAAAAACTCCAACTATAACCTACTACACCAACTTATAGCTTTACCGGTTGAGCGTTACTAGAGGGTGCCAACTCGCACTGTATTTATTATGGATCTGGGACTATGTAATTTACACACTTGTAACTGTCCATAAATAAAGCGTAGGTTTATTAATTAATAATCAAACCTAACCTATATAATATATGCATGGAAATATCTTATGAGGTATATTATTTGTATTCCTGTAAATAACAATGTTAACGAAATAGTAAAGCCGCGGCTACGGACCCTCAACTCGATGATAATCCAGCTGCCACCGTCTTCATAATTATGATGGTTACTGTATTGATTCGATGATATTGCAGTCATCCCCGTGCGCAAAAAAAAAACTCAAATATTATTATCATCGATCCGCTATCGTCGTCGCTATAATATACGTCGTAATCTGTACGCAGGACTCGAACCTATTGCCATAATGTCGGACTTCGTTTCATTTAGCAAAATACTGAACGTGTTAGTGCTCGCGGTGAAAAAATCGAACACTACGATGCAACTCTCGAACACGGAACGGCGGTTACGCATAAAATGCGTACAAGACATCGCGACGTTCATGAACGGTGAGTTACGTGTTCGCGCGACTGTGTAGCGTGTTTTTCGTCTACGATTATTATAAATCGCAATGTACAATATAATGCGACATTGTTTTATGAGCGTACTGAATTTATTTTCTCCTAAACCGCACAACGACGGACTCGTGATATTTGTCGGACGTTATCGAATAAACCGAGAAAAGCGGCAGCATGGGGCATGTAGTGAATTACATGGTAGGTACACAGCACTATACAATACATATGGGTCGTAGCCATATTTATAGGTGTTCGCCGTATACGCACATATGTTGCAAAACGGACATATCGGAAATGTCCGCTGAACAAAAAAATCTATTGGCAGTGCAGCCTGGGCCGGTTAAAATATAATTATATTAGGCACTTTGTGCTATATGATACGTCCGCACGAATTGTCTCGTTTTAATAGTTGTAATTGTTGAAGCTGTTTAAAAACGAACTGTTGACTTTGAGTTGACCGTGTGAATCAATCGTAATCGACAGTCATTTATAATAACATTGTATACATTTATTTATACCAATATTATTTTTCGTACGTATAGAAACGACCGAGAGTATCGTCGAGGACATCGAATTCGAATCGCCGCTGGATTTTTTCGAAGACGTGACAATCGACTCCGACGATTATGATGTATTGACGAAAACCAAATATTTGGTTTTGAAAACTGAAGAAATGATCGAGAGCTGGATGGCTGCTTTCCCGAAAGTGAGCAGAATATATTTATGAACGATGTCGTAACAATATAACTATTATCATACATATATAATATTGCACACGTTATCGCTGTATAATTAATAATTGCAATTCGCAAATCAAAGTTTTCGGAAGTCTGCATTAATCTATTCTTATTGTTAATTATCTGTCATTACTTATTTGTAATATTTACAATCGTAAACGACATAATAATATAGTACAACATTTAAAATAATTCCGTGCGCGTAGATTATCACAAATCGTTATTACCACAGTCAAAGCATAACAAAAAAAAAACAAACCATATGACACATTTGAAGAGTAATATCAATGGATATTTTCTCTTATCATGTGAACTCATGTCAAAAAATCCTATCACTCAAATTTACTTATTGTATTATATAAATATAGATTGTAAATAAACGAAAAAAAAAAAAATATGACACATGATTTCTGGAATTATTTGATCAAATCGTATTTGTTCTGCTTTTGATAAAGTTAAAAAAAAAATTATGAGGGGCCGAGTCCTTTGGCTGGAGAAACCAATCCGCGAATGTCAATATTAATTGCTCCATTTGATTCGCCACTCAGCCACTGACTATCGGATTTGGTCTAATTCTGCTGCGTGTACAATATTATAGTATTTAATAATACGTACGATCTAATAGTACAATAAGTATAATATTATGCAATTTATTGTGCGCAGTTGCTTCTGCAGTATAAGTTGGAGAAAAAACAGCCAGCGTTGTTCGGACCTCACAAAGAAATCGAATTTTGGAGAAAAATGTGCATTAAGTTTAATCGGGTGTGCTTTCTGTTCAATAGCAATTTCGTGACGTTCGCCGAAACGGCCATGAAGCGAACTAATTCTACCTTGCTAAAAGTGAATATGATAACATAGTATATTATACATTATATAATATTATTGGTACACATAGGATTAAGTGAACGGAGATTAGATGCGAGATAATTTTTTCAGTGGAAGTGTACCATTTTTACCTCTATTATCAGTTTTAATTAAATTAATTCGTTTTTATATTAAAAAAAAAATAAAATATTATAATGTATATTATTAAATTATAAGGTATTTTTATGGGAGTCAGAAAAAGTCCGGGGAAAAAAAGTACGATTAAGTAAAAAGGTCGATTTTATTTTTTCGGAAAAAAAGTTGTAAATTAATAATAATAAAAATAATGAATAATATAATAATATAACATAATTTAAAATTAATAATTGGTCTCCAGCATGTTAATGGTTTGTGATTAATCGAGGGTTAATAAAATCTACAATAAATAAATTCTTTATTATAATTTATTTATTATTATTTATCTTTTGAAGTGATTAAAATACTCGGACATTGTTACTAAATTTTTTGAGAGCATTTCCAGTGGACGCGTGTTGACGAATCATGATTAATTGTGTATGCAAAATCATTTTAATTTTTTTTTCCTTGATTTCAAAATCAATACTTCCATTTCGATATGGAGAACTGCGAGATTGGACAACGACTGGGTTTTTTATGCGTTATCGCGCCATCGATTTTTTTATATTGTATTATGTATTATTAATTTTGTTTCTATTACTGTAAGTTTTATAACAACACACCAAATCCGACATTTTTTCCGAAAAAAATAAAATAGGACTTTTTTCCGTGTACTTTTTATTTTCTCTGACTTTACAGTATTTACAAAATGTTCTAAATGATTGATAGATAAATGAGTATTGCCAATATCATTCAAACTATGATATGAACACGTGGTTTCCGATACTATAGTAGTCCCCGGCAAATATTCGACTTTGATTAATTGGAATTAATATATTTTTTTCTTAGTTTGTGTTTTATAATTACAGTAGATCACGGCGGGCCCAGTAGGTCACACGATACACGCTAAACGAATGACATACATATAAAGCTGTATTACACAATTTCGCCCGGAAAAAAATATATAAATATAAAATACGGTGGTTTATTAATATATGATATAGATATTATTTTGGGAATGACATTATTATTAATTTCATTATCAGTAGATTTGGTATCAGAATCTTGATCAATAGATAATGTTGACGACTTCGTTGACTGTAATACATTTTTCTGAATAGTGGTCTGTTGCTGTTCATCTACGAACGTACTCTCGTCTGAAGAGTCTGGATACGTTATTTTAACGTCATTCACATTTGTAACAACTTCAGTGTTATCAATAGATGTTTTGTTTATTATAGTAGTACTGCCTTCTTCATTGATATCAAGATCGATCGATAATATATCTAAATCTTCACCAATAGAGTCTGGTATCGACTTAGCTGAAATAAACGAATTACTATTTAATGTTTTTTCATATTGAACTCCAGGTGTTATGCTATTATCAGTTTCATCAATTAGTATACCTTGAATATCAATTCCATTTGGTGTAACGTCATTTTTATTAATATATGGTTTAGATATTATTTTGGGAATGACATTATCATTAATTTTGGTTACTGGGTTAGTGAGTACTAACAAACGCACAATTTTTTTATAAATAAAGACGAAGAAGATAACAAAAACAATTTATATTATGTGCGAATACGAGCATATGATACAAATATACAATATTTTACTTGCACTATATTATTATATACATTTATTACTTTTCGTTGGTATCCAAATTAGGTTTAATCATTGATTATTATCAGTGACGATTACGAGTGTACATACCAGCAATGCGTCACCATGATGCTGCCAGACTAAAAGTTATCGAAAAAATGGCGATTAACTATGAAACAATTAATAAGCAAAAAAAAAAGGTCATTAGTTTGTAATGTGTCGCTAAAAATTAAAAATTTTCCAAAATGGTTATCATGAAAGGTGGATACCTCTGGTTTAGGGAATAAGGGTAGTAACTTTTATTATATTTTCAAGTGAAATAGGTCAAAATGGATTTACTATATAATCGCTGTTCTCGTAAATTTACTCCGAGTTACATCACTTACCATACATAGTATTATATTATATTAAACTATAACGCAATATGATTTTAATGACACGCTTGTCCTCGTATCATGTAGCCTTGGATTGTCGTGAAACAAAGAACGATGAATTTCTACAAAAAAATAAGAGAAACCGTGATCTTTTTGAACTCGTTTGAGAAGATGTTCGTGGATTTGTACCAGACGGACATCAGTCGTCTGAAATTATCGATCGCAAACGTTTTCGATGCAATGCCGATTGCACAGACGTTTTCCCAATATGCGTTTGACAGACGGTCATCAACTAAGCTGCTGTTGACGTGTTTGAACCAAACGGTGTTAAGTAGTATTAACTATCTGACTGACGACATGACCGTGGCTTTTTGGAGCCAACCCAAATCCCTATTGCTCGAGAAACTCGAACGGTGCATAGAACTCAAGGACTACGTGTTCAATTGTCACAACAAATCGGCTAACAAAATAAACATCGAAGATCGGGAGCCGTTTCGAGTATTATTTATCACGTCGTTCGGAAATTTCGTTGAATTCGTCAACCGACTCGACAAAGTAAGCACGCTAATAACGAATAGGTAGTAACAGGCGCTTACACAAAAAAATATTTGTGGATGGTGGGTTTATTTTTTTATCTTCATCATTGACAGAAATCACTTTTACTCTATAAAAACATAATTAGTAATTTTCCTGAACTTTTGTTGAAGGTTTGAACCCCTAAAACCCTCATTGTATACGCGCTCGGGTAGTTAAAAGATCTGGAATATAAAATGAAAATTCCTATATAAAACAAAGCATGTCTGTTTGTCCCTCGCCAATATCGATAACTTTTTCAAATTAATATTCCTGGATTTAGTAGAAAATATTTTTTTTAACCACGACGATAATTACTGTAGACCAATGGTGGCCAAACTTTTTTTTACCGCGGACCATACAAAAATTTTTTTCTTTAAAGTCATCAGAATTTTAGGTATAGGTATGTAATTACATATTTAACAACGTTTTTATTGTACTTACTAATTTTAATTGCTTCATTTAATACTTAACTTAATAATTAATACAAATGAAAAAAATTATATCGGTTTACACTTCCAAAAATTATTTTTAAATAAATTAATTTAATAATCTTATTTAGTCTACACTAAATTATAACTACAAATGAAAAAATAAATATAAAGTACATAAAATATCGTTTTACACTTACAAAAAATATTTTTAAATGTATTAATTTGTTAATGTGAATTATGAGCTTATTTCTGTTGACAAAGGACATTAATATTAGGTTTTAATTTGGTAGAATGTAAAATATTATAGATACACAAATAAGTGTAATGTAGATTACTTTCGCGGGCCAGATATTAAATGATGGTGGTCCGGAGTTGGCCTGCGGGCCGTAGTTTGGCTACCACTGCTGTAAACTGATCTAAAAATATATTTTTATTTTTTTCATTGGCATATTTTGTAGTATTTTACGTAGATATTTAGAGATTTGTACATATTATCTTTCAGTTACTCATGTAAAAATATTGTAATTTATTGAGAAACGTAAAAAATATTTCAGTTTCAAATTTCTCAATTCAATGTTAATTTTTTTTTTTTTATAAACAATTTTTTACTTTTGTATTTGACATCTACGCTATGGCAATTACAATTATTTTGCAGATGAAAAATATGATAAAAACATACCAATCGTATAAAATTTTGAAAAAATCATCGATTCCAATGGTTCGTAAACTTTATGCTGAGCTAAAAGAAATATTCAAAACATTTACAAAAAAAAGAGAAGATCCATTAAAACTATTCGAAGATAGAAAGTTTAAAGCAGACAGTGACCAATTTGATTTGGATGTCAAGCAGTTTCATATTAGGCTAAAAAAACATCTGAAAACTGAGATCGAAGAAACAACAGGCTCCGTAAACAAAGTTGAACTGTTAAGGAAATGTGAAACCCTGAAAATAGACGATTTGGATCTTGAAATAGTGTACATCAGTACATTAAAAAATATAAACATTTGTAAATGACACATCACGATAATTATTACTCTCGTGTGTTCATCGACAAATACTAATAATCTATAAATATTTATTTTAGATTACAGAAATTTGTACTCTACGTACAGAGATAATGTGCCATCGACAAACCACTTGCCTTTGATTTCTAGTCAAATCATGTGGATATCGATGGTAAATGAAAAAATTGAAACGCCGATGAAATTCTTTTTGGTAAACAATTAAAACACTTATTGTATTCCAAAACTAAATACCATATCGTACATTTATACATTTGCGACTTGTCGTTTTACAGAGTAAGAGTCAAAACCTATGGGGGGAAAATGTGAATACGTACAAGGCTTTGTGTACCGCGCTTAGAAACCACGAACTATCTCTGAACTCAGAATGGTGCGAGCAGATAGGTGGAATAGTAAGTACAGACGTACCAATCGTAGTCCTGTGTATTTTACGTATCATATGAATGTATAAAATATTTTAAAAATATAAAAATATATGATAACTTATCTCGGCTCAAAAATTGAAAAGGATAATATCTGGAGGACTGGACCGTTATTGATCAGAAACCAGAAAACGAGGAAGTATAGCGTGAATTTTTCGAAGTACATCACTGAAAAAGTCGACATTGCTCAGCTCATGGTTTACCAACGGCTTCCCATATCTCGGAGACTACAGTTTAAAGTACAGCGTAAAGACATGATGTACCAGATATATTTATACTGCGAAGATATAGTAAAACGATACAACCAATTGAGGTATAAAACAAACTTTTAAATTAATACTATTAAGATAACGAATAAAGTTAAAGCTGTTTACGTCGATAGACTAATGGTACCAGACGTGTTCTATAAATTAACCAACTTTGAACTGATGAAAATGGATAAGCTACTGATACCATTGATTAATACGATAACATGGTCTTCAACCCAGGCCACGAATATAATATTCGACGTGATGTACAATTTCAATTATAGCGAAACGTTTATAAAAAAGGTATGCGAAGAATTGTCACATATAGTAATATATGTTACAAGCAAAAAAAGAAACTCTAGCTTATATTACAATTACCGAGCACTGTGCACAATACCCGTACATTTTTAGCAATGTAAGAATTAATCATTCTAATACTACAATTTTTCATACATTGATCGGGCATTGTACGAGAGTAGCCGGGCAAAGTGTGTCCTGCTTGGATTCAAATAGTCTTAAGTGAATTATATAGGTATAGCGTATTACGCACGCTTAAATCGAATGTCATTTATACGTAACAAGTGCGTCTATAAATGCGTTTAGATGTATTTACACCTACATATTTTATTTGTTTGATACCACAACTTACGACATACTTATCTAATTCAGAAGCAAATATACTTATATATACTTTTTCATATTTTTATGTACATTTTATTAATAGTTAATTAAAAAAAAAATTATTAAAATGACTATAATTTAATAATAAATAATATTAATTTTATTCGTGCTATCACCTAAAGATAATAATAATATAGTCTTTAATAGTAGGTACTATAAACAATGATTTTTTTAAAATATTTTTTTTTATAAACAATGATTCAATCTAAATATATTTAAAAACTATTTATAGGTAAGTAATTAGTATTTGAGACGTCTATTTTCAAGTTTTTTTATGTTTATTAAAGTACCCGCAGTATGATATTTTGTTCAATTTTCAATATTTATTTTATTCTACAGTGTCCAATTAGAGTTGGACACGGTATGTAATACCCGGACAATGTAAATTTTTTCTTACTTTGCTCTCGAAAATCGGGCATTGTCCACCGTGCCCAGGCATGATACAGTGCTCGACTTTCTACTCAACACACACACACACACACACATATATATATTTTTGTGAAAACCATAGACTAAATTCATAAAAGTTTGTTTTAAACACATGTAATAAATATATAACTGTTGACTTAGCTTGCCGACATGGACGATATTTTACGAAATGAAATCGATAATATAGCTCAATATCTATTGATAATGTTGCCAGACAAGCCGGTATGGCCACAGGAATTTAGGGAACTGAACAGTATTCATTTGGAGGATACTATGAAAAACTTTTCAGACAAGACGATTTTCATAGAAGATATGTTTAATTATGTGATTAAGTTGATTCTTTACAGAATAAATGATAGATATTCCTTTAAAGACGAAAACACGATGTACGACTTTTTTAATTTGAGCAAAGCGTTGGAGGATATCAAAGACACGGACGGAGAAGCTAAACGTGATGGTACGGATTTGTCTGAAATTGACATATTTTTTAAACGCAGCTTGTGTGACGCTTCTAATCACATTTTTGTACACACGTTTCACGTAAATAAAAATATTTTTGTAAACAGATGAAAATTTTCCTGCTGCTGCCCATCTTACAAGTAAACAAGTTGATAGCTGGTGTATGAATGTTTTTAGGTTCTATAATTTTTTTTACACTAAGTCGCTAATGAACACGATGCATAGTACGTTTGATTATATGCTAGACGGATTGTCTTATTACCAGTGAGAATCCGACCGATATTCTACAGTGAATTAGTCAAAAATAACAATAACAATATTGTATTAACACAGATTTATGTCAAGTTCGGATCGGTCACCATTTTTGAAAATCAAATTAACTCTAATTGATTCTGACATTGGAATTGAACCATCGTGGAGAATCATTAGCTCGTCTTTGAAGCATGTGATTTCAAAAGCACTGAATGCGACGACGAAATTAACACGTTGGGGTTTTAATCACTTAAAGGTAAATTAAATTATATTATATTATACACTTGTGTAGTATTAATAATATATTTGATTATACATAATGTTGAAGCAACGTGATCGAACTTGCGATTCGAGTTAATGTTTGATAATATTTTAAAAAATCCATTACATCTACGGCGTTTATTTTAAAAATATTATTTAAGGTTAAATTTCACTAAAAAAATAGTGTTAATGGTGTTTAATATTTTAAATATTATGTAGAAACACGCTTTTCAATATCTGTATCTCAACACTAGGTACACTTACCTAGGTAATATATATTTCTCTCTCTCTTTCTCTCTCTTTTTCCATTCGTTATTTTTAATCATTGAAATTATACGGCGAAATATTTTCTTTTTTATTAATTTCTGTCTTTTGCTATAACTATTATATTAAAGTATTATGATTTATGAAATGCAGAGCAATGATTATTGCTACAAAAAACATATATCTAACAACAAAGACATGATTGCTGCTGCCAAAGAAGTAGAAAATGCCACAAAACCGTTGAAAATGGAATTAGAAGATATCGTATCCGTAACCACTTGTCCACTAATTACAACATTATCTATGTTTTAAAGTGTCATTTTATTTTTAGCTATATTATAATAAATTTCAAGAAATTTTCGTAGAATATCATGAAAAAATAGAAACAATAAATTGGTTGTTAGAACAACAAACTGAACTGGATTCAATTCGATATGTATTTGACCATTTGGACTTTTCAATCGATATGATTTATGACGAACCTTCAAGTGTACAGATTGGACCTTTGGAAATTCAATTAGGTGATTATTTAAATTGACACATAATTTCTGTTTACATTATAAATATTATTTAAGTATTTTTCACTATAACTGTTTGTATTATTAGACGAATTTAAAGAGTCTTTACACGATGAAATTAAAGAATGGAAAATCTTATTCGCCAATGGTGTATTAGAAACGTCCAAACTTAAATACCTGTGTAAATACATAGCAGAGAAATACAGTATAATTTCATCACCAATCAATGATTTGATCGATGCTCGAAATGTAATTATATGTTTGGAAGAACTGGAAAACAATTTAACGGATTTGGACAACAATATAGAAGAAACCGTTGATGTGTACGATTTGTTAAGTGAATACAAAATACTAATTAAGCCTGATGATGAGAGACAGTTAAATTTACTCACCGAAAATTATAAAAAACTCAAATTGGAGGTGCCATTTATGATATATTATTGAATATAAAGAGCGCTATTTTAATTAAAACTAATAATATTAAAATATGTGCGTTATTTTGTAGATGTGCAATGCACCGCAAAGATTGTTGGATATGTACATCCCTTTGAGGATGGAATTGCAAGAAGGTGTACTAAATCTTCAATCTGATATATTAGTTTTCGACAAACAGTTCATCGAAAGAGGCCCTATGGTCGAGGGTCTAATGCCTTCCGAAGCTGCTGAGAGGTAAAATAGAAATAAACATTTGATATTATTAAATAGTGTTGTATTTTAAATTTTTTTAAACTCACTTTCATTTAATCTATGCTTAGAGTTTTACTATTTCAAGACCGTTTCGATGAGTTGGTCTCGTTGATGGAGCGTTATCAGAATGGTGAACGTTTATTTAAAACTCCAGTGACTTCATTTCCTACGTTGAATGAAACTAGACGAGTATTCAATTTACTGAAAAAACTTTATGATCTATATAGTGCAGTCAATCGTTCCATTCAAATCTGGTCGAGTACACTATGGAACCGTTTAAAAATAGATGATATTATCGATGGTTTGTCAGAGTACACCCAAAAGTGTCGTAAACTTCCTAAAGATCTAAAAGAATGGCCAACGTATGAAGAATTAAAATATAGCCTTGATGAATGGTCCGATAAAATGATTTTAGTAGAAATGATGTTTAAGAATTTGCTAAAACCTAGGCATTGGGAAATGATAGAAAAGGTGACTGGTACACTACTCCCCATAAACGATCACGATTTTGCACTCAAAGATATTATGTCTGCTCCTCTATTGAAAAATAAAGAAGAGCTGGAAGACATATGTCAGACAGCTATCAAAGAGATCGACATCGAAGCGAAATTGCGACAAATAATATTTGATTGGTCAACTATAAAAATAGAACTGGCTCATTTTAAAAACAGAGGATTTTTACTTGTAAAAGGACAAGAAATATTGGAAGTTGTATCAATACTAGAAGACTCACAAATGGTTATGAGCTCATTAGCGTCCAATAGGTAACACGTTCATTGAAAAACTTGCATTTCGTGTAAGACGTGCAAGACATGTACGGTGTACATAGTTGTAATATTTTAGGTTCTGAGAGCAAGGAATGTATTAATTTTACAACGATGTGTGTTTATTTATTTTTTTTTTGTGTCTGTCATTGCATTTAAGGCAGTAAAAGAAGACTACTGTACATCAGAGCAGTACCCACTTGCCGACATTTTTTTTTTTTAAAGATTAGTTTTACTCAAACGAAAATAGTTGTTGTAAAACAAGAAAAGAGTTTTAAAAAAAGTTTATTTAATGCAGCATGAAATATGGGTCAATGATTAACACAAATAATGATACTTATTATTCTGAACTATTTGTAGGTATAATATCGCGTTCAAAACTGAAATAATGAATTGGGTTAAAAATTTTGCCGTGACCAGTCAAGTTTTAGAAAATTGGATTCTTGTGCAAAATCTTTGGATGTATTTAGAAGCCGTTTTTATTGGTGGTGACATATCGAAGCAACTACCACAAGAAACAAAGCGTTTCATTGTAAATTATTTTATTAATATTTTTATCATCAGTGCATTTACATTTTACATTTACATTTTAGGCCATAGATAAATTATGGGTAACCTTAATGACCAAAGCACGATTTATCGAAAACGTTATTGAAATATGCACCGGTGATGGGTCAATGGAAATTTTACTACCGTACATGCTTGAACAGTTGGAATTATGTCAAAAGTCATTAGCGGGGTATCGCTTCATATTAAAAACAAATTTTTACTTATTTGGTTATTTATGGGACGTTTTGCAAAAATTTCTAGTAGTTTAGCAATTTGTGAAATTTTTGCATGGCTAACCATTTTTGAGACGACTTATTTTTAAATTTGTATTCTTAATAATGGTTAATCAATTAGGTACTTGGATCAAAAAAGAAATATATTTTCGAGGTTTTACTTCATTTCGGACCCAGTGCTTTTGGAAATTTTGGGTCAAGCTTCGAACTCACATAGCATTCAACCTCATTTATTAAGCCTTTTTGATAATACTGCAAAACTTATATACTTCGAGACCGAATACGATAAAGTGAAAGAGATCGTATCAAAAGAAGGCGAAAAAGTCCTATTAGAACATCCCGTATTGTGCTCCGGAGGAGTGGAAAATTGGTTAAACGTTTTGCTTAAAGAATCAAAATTTTCCGTTAACCAAATAATAGCGAACGTGTACAATTACATTATGACAGACCCAAAGTTCTCAGTTATAACAATGGTTGAAATATTTCCTGCGCAAGTGCGAAAGTTATTTTAAATTTCATAGATTTAAGCATCTAATATTTATTTATCCAATTTTACATTAACAGATGGGACTCATCGGGTTACAACTGCTGTGGACAATTCGTACAGAATATGCTCTTAAAAACTCTGGTACCATGAAAAAAATTATGAAAGAAACTAATCAAGAATTTATCAAGCTTCTCAATATACTTATTGACGCCACTACTAAGAATCTGACGAAAATCGAAAGATTAAATTACGAGACTTTAATTACAATCCACGTCCATCAGAGGTATATATAAAAAATATAATTGTTATATGAACATTGGTATTAATGATGTGTAAGGAATTAAAATACTACTTGAATATTTAAGGGACATTTTTGATTCATTATATCACATGAAGATCACGAACTTACTTGATTTCGAATGGTTGAAACAAGAGCGGTTTTATTACACAGAAGAATTTGACCAATGTGAAGTTCGCATAACCGACGTGTTGTTTGTGTATCAGAATGAGTTCCTGGGTTGTTCTGATAGACTCGTGATTACGCCACTCACAGATCGTTGCTTCATTACTCTAGCCCAAGCAGTTGGTAAGAGATTCAAAAAGAAATTTAGAGACGGCAGTGAATCTGTCGTTATTTTATATAATTGTTTTTTGAGGTGTAAAAATAGAAAAATTCAGCATCTACTTAACAATCGAGACAAACTAACAAAAAATAACGGTAAAAAGGGAATATTTACACAACATCAATTTTTGATAAAGTTGATTTTGTTCGTTAAAAATTTGTGATTTTAAAGAAATAACCGTAGGGATTTATTATTCAAATATTTATAGTGCCATTTTCTAGACGTAATATGATTATAAACTATGATTTTTTTATTTTATTGGCTTATCTTTATTTTCAATCATCTAAACGCTTTGTGCTAAATACACTCCAATGTATTAGTTCCATATACTCATTTTATCTAATGTATTAATCTGACGGGAATACACAGGAATGAACATGGGTGGCGCTCCGGCAGGACCAGCGGGAACGGGGAAAACGGAAACGACGAAAGATATGGGAAAATCACTCGGGAAATACGTAGTTGTTTTTAATTGTTCAGATCAAATGGACTACCGGGGACTCGGTCGTATTTTCAAAGGTTTAGTGCACTCAGGTACGTGGGGTTGTTTTGACGAGTTCAACCGAATCGAACTTCCAGTACTTTCAGTCGCCGCTCAGCAAGTATACACCGTGTTTATGGCTCGCAAAAGCAACAATGAAACATTCGTATTCAGGTATTCGTTATCTAATTATGATTCCAGCATGTTGGTACCGTCATGATGACATTAACTTATTTTTTACTTTAGCGATGGCGATACGGTTCCCATAAACCGAGAATTCGCCATATTCCTGACCATGAATCCTGGATATGCTGGACGCCAAGAACTACCAGAAAACTTAAAAGTCCTTTTTCGGAGTGTAGCCATGATGATCCCCGACCGATTGGTAATTTATTTATGATTTGATTGCTCCATATTATTTTTATTAATATTATTACATATAATAATTATAAACAACTCATAGCGAAACTTTAATTAAAACTACACATTACATTTGTAATAATAATATCATGTACTATAAAATAGTGATATTATTCAGCAAACATATTAATCTGAATTATTTAAGTAATATTTATAAAAAAAATGTAATAAAAAAAAAAAAATAATAATAAATCACAAGTCAATGATCCAGCTACTGAGGCTTGACACAAAAAATTGCCAATTTTTATGATGGTATTTCGAATAATCATTTAAAAAAAAATTCATTTCATGAACCCAACCCTAAGTTGAATAACTGTTAATTAAAACATCTTTAATGTGATTTTACCATACATATTTTAATGGCGGGTTGTTTTGCGTTCGTTTTTAGATAATAATACGCGTGAAATTAGCAGCTTGTGGTTTTAAAAACAACCTACCCCTATCAAAAAAATTCTTCATTCTCTATCAGCTATGCGAAGAACAGTTGAGTAAACAGGTGCACTACGATTTCGGTTTGCGTAATATATTGGCTGTCTTGCGTACGCTCGGCACTCAGAGGAGAAACAACTCGAGCGAACCCGAAGAAACGATACTCATGAGAGTGTTGAAGGGAATGAACGTTTCAAAGTTGGTCGATCAAGACGAAACAATTTTTTTGTCTTTGATCGAAGATCTGTTTGTCGGTATGAAATCGACTTCGTCTATATACAAAGACTTACAAACGGCTATACTGAGCTCGTGTGACGAGAAACAGTTGGTCAACCATCCTTCTTGGAATTTAAAAATAATTCAAGTACTATGCCCATCAAATGACTTATTATATATTATTATTGTTAAAATTAACTGTATACGGTGGCTTATATTTATTTCGTTCTAAAGGTATACGAAACGTCTTTGGTACGTCACGGGTTAATGATACTGGGACCCACCGGAACTGGTAAGACCAGTGCTATTTATTGTCTTCTATCAGCCTTAACCAAAACTGGATTGATACACTTCGAGTATCGAATGAATCCCAAAGCCATTACGGCATCACAAATGTTCGGGAGATTGGACGTGGCCACGAACGATTGGACTGATGGTATATTCTCGACGCTTTGGAGAAGAACGTTAAAGGTATGTTTTCGTTTATCGAGACGATAAATTTTATCGGTTCCACGTTATCTTCGCGATTACTGTACATTAGTTTATTATACCCATACAATAATTCAATTCCAGCTAAGTCCAGACGAATATTGTTGGATAGTATTAGATGGTCCTGTGGATGCGGTTTGGATTGAGAATTTAAACTCCGTTTTAGACGACAATAAAACGCTTACCTTAGCGAACGGCGATAGAATCGTCATGGCCCCTAACGCCAAACTTTGTTTTGAACCAGACAACGTGGACAATGCTTCCCCGGCCACTATATCTAGAATGGGAATGACTTATTTCTCGTCCACAGTGTTATCATGGAGAGTAATATTGGGAGTAAGTATATAATATTATGTTACTGTATTTTTTTTTTAATCTAATGATCATTAGTAATGATATAATATTTATTACTGATAAAATAATAACTATCTTAAATAAATCGATAGTTATGTTGTCGGATAATATCACTCTATCATAAAAAAAGGATATATTTTTTTAAGTATAATAAATATTGCAAGAGACATCTTATATTTATTTTAAGTTTTTCACCTTTATATTCGTTGATTAAACCACTATTAACTTTTGATTTTAAAATAGAAATGTATAATTGAATTTTGTTTATCTGAAGCAAAATACTTTTTAAGTAGTTTGATATTTTATGATACTCTATTTCTCCTATCTAAATATAAAAATCACTCCGTATATATACGAGCATTGGAAGTATACTTATTTTTACTATAATATATTTCTGAATTAATTAATTGTATTTATTACATCATATTTAGGTATAAAATGTCCGTAGCTTTGTTAATAAATTTAATTTTTGTATAAACAATTTTAATACATATATAGTATACGCATATGTGTTAATATGTTAAACTATATAAATCGTTTTATTTCAGGGATGGAGAAAAACTAAATCTGAACGTGTATCCAATTGCTTTCAAGATTTATTTGAAAATTCTTACGACGAATTATTAAAAATGCTTCAATCTAGGCTTTCGCCCAAGATGGTTTTATTGGAACCCCATTACATTCATCAAACATGTGATATACTCGACGGACTCTTAAGCATGTTCCTTGAAATACCAGGTAAATATCTCTGAATATAATAATACATATAATATTAAACAAATAATAATAAATATTATGGTATAATACATTTTAATAGATTTATCAGCGAATATATTATCACGTTTATATACGTTTGCTATCATGTGGAGCATCGCTGCTGTGTTAGAGTCAGATAACAGACAATTACTGGAAGAGTTCATTTTACAAGACCTGACAGGGAAAATTAAAATTCCAAAACTTAAAGTGCGTTAATTCATAACAAAGTAGCCTGTTTTTTGATAAAAATTATTAAAACGGATCGATATTATATTTTACATAGAGAGGAGAATCGATTTACGACTACACCATTTCAAAAGACGGCGAATGGCAACACTGGGAAACGTTGATAGAGTCGTACACGTATCCTAGTGATCATATACCAGTGTACAGTGATATTCTGGTGCCAAATTTGGACAACGTGCGTACCATGTTTCTTATAACTTTGATTGCGAACCAAGAGAAAAACGTTCTGTTAATCGGCGAACAAGGTACTGCTAAGACTGTAATGATCAAGTGTTACATGCAAGAGTTCAATCCCGAGGTGAGGATGAGCAAAATGCTCAACTTTTCCTCAGCTACCACTCCGAACATGTTTCAAGTGAGAAAAACACGCATCCTATACGAAAGTAATCATTAGCTATTAAAAAACCATCGTTAATCCTTCCAATTAGAGTACCGTCGAAGGATATATGGAGAAAAGATTTGGCACCACTTACGGTCCTCCAGGTAATCGCAAAATGACAATATTTATCGATGACATAAATATGCCGATCGTTAACGACTGGGGAGATCAAGTAATTATAAAAATATTAATTTACAATTTATGGTACGTAAATAAGATAGAAAAAAAAATAATACATAATACATTATTAAGATTTTTAACTTAACCTGGGGTGATTATCTTATATTCCATCAATATTTTTATAAATACCTTTATTATATCGATTCGTATTGACTTCTTAAATTTATTTTATTTTTATTAAAAATCTTTTTTACAGATTCCTGGGTCTCACTGTAATAACTCATGTTGAGACTCAAGGTTATCTATATCATAACATGTTAATATTCAATTTTTACACTTTTTATAATGTATAATAATTAGAGACAAAAATAAAAGAAAAAAAATAATAGGATATAAATTAAAGTAAATTCATAAATCTCACATATTAGCAGCGTCATATTCATTCATTGACCAGTGTGAAATTTGCTTTTTAAATAGTGGTAGTTGCATATTTATTAAGTAACTGGGCATAGAGTTACAAATACTAATACCAATAACATAAAAAACCTTTCGACAGTTTTTTTGGCCAGGTTTGGGAGTATTTGTTTAATGCATATTTAGTATATTATAATAGCTTGTTCTTCTTTACGTGTATAGTAATTATTTTGAAATATAAGTTTTTAATATTCAAAACAAAGTTTTGGTTAGATATCTATAGTTCTTTAGGTTGAAAAAATGATGATTATGTGTGTTTTTAATTTTTTTTTGTGTCTGTAATCACGTTTTGGGACAGTAAAAGTATTTCGATTCTCTTCATCAGTATCTTTTCTGGTGAATCTAGTTAGTACTTGGAGGTCAAAAAAAAAATTCTTTTCAAATGGATCGGAAAAAACAATAAATATAAGAAAATACAGACATTTATATACAAAACCAATTTTTGAAAAAGTCAATTTCATATTTTAAATACAAAACCTTAATAGTTTTTTCTCAAAATAAAATTTCGAAACAAAATTACGTTTTATGCATAATTTTTTGATCCGTACCTGGCCAGGTAACGAACGAGATTACGCGTCAGCTGTTGGAGAACAAAGGGTTCTACTCGTTGACCAAGCCCGGTGATTACCTCAACATCGTGGGCGTGAACATGTTGGCTGCTATGATCCATCCGGGCGGAGGTCGGAACGACGTGCCACCCCGGCTCAAGCGGCAGTTTTGTATATTCAACTGCACGCTACCGTCGGACACATCCATGGATAAAATATTCGGGGCACTGGGCTGTGGGTACTTTTGCATAGAGCGGTTCAACGATCAGATCGTACGTTTCTTGCCCGGCCTAGTGGTACTTACCCGGATCGTATGGCAGAAGACCAAGCAAAAACTGCTACCTACCCCGGCCAACTTCCACTATGTGTTCAACTTGCGTGACCTGTCTCGCATCTGGGAAGGTATGTTGCAGGTGTGCTCCGCCGAATGCCAGGACCTCCGGATTCTGTTGAGGCTGTGGTGCCACGAGCTGCAGCGCGTCGTCTATGACAAGTTGACCAGCCCGAAGGATAAGGATTGGTTCTTGGAGACGGTTCGATCCTCGGCTGAAAAGTTCCTTAGCCACGTAAACTACCAAATGATGCCGGCCGACATGAAGACGATTGTTTTCGTAGACTTTATGCGCGACATGATCGAACCGACTGGCGACGAGCCCGATGACTTCGACCCTGAGATCCCGAATGTTTACGAGAACATCGAAGAGTACGTACATAATATTCGCAAAACATTATACATATTTTAGATTAAAATATTTTTTTGGCTTTTAATCTTACTTTTATTGCACGTTTTATAGTTTTGAAGTATTAAAAGATAGAATGCTGATGTTCATGGATCAGATGAAAGATGCAACTCGTGGTTCTGTAGTGGATTTAGTATTTTTTAGAGACTGTATGATCCATTTGATTATTATAGCTCGTATACTGAGAATACCTCGTGGAAATGGACTACTTGTAGGTGTTGGAGGTTCAGGGCGGAGGTCGGTGACCACTTTGGCGTCGTTTATCGCTAAATACAAACAACATTCAATATTTTTAACAAGGTAATTATTAAATAATCTTAATTATTATTTATAGTATGTTGTATAATTATTATTAAGATAACGATATTACCCACTCATTGAATGTTATAATGGATTTTATTTTAAAATTTGTAGAACTTATAGTATCAATAATTTCTTGGACGACATTAGAATACTATATAGATTTGCCGGAATTCAAGATAAAAAAACCACATTCGTGCTCACGGATAACGACATTATAGAAGAGTCTTTTCTCGAGTATATTAACAATATATTGAGTTCTGGAGAAGTAGCTAACTTGTTCCCAAAAGATGAACTCGAAGAAATGTTAAATAGTATAATACCATTGTTTAAAAAGAAATTACCCAGAGGCAATCCATCTATGGACAATTTATACCAATTTTTCATTAAGCAAGCTATGAACAATTTACATTTAGTTTTATGTTTTTCACCGGTAAGTATACATAAACTAATAAATATTCTTAATAAGTACATACTTTTGCACATAGACCCGTTTTCACTGTTTGATAAACACGTGATATATAGATGATAAATTAATATTCCTTATAAACGAAACAGTTTATTCTCATGTTTATAATTGACAATTTGGAATACGTTAAACTTATAAAGCCTTAAGAATTATCAATTTCGATATTTTAATTTTGAAAATAGATACGATATTAATGGATAACCATATTTATATTTATAAAAACAATTAGAATAAATTTGAAAAAAGTGACCTCTTCTTATAGTCTAAGGAAAACAAAATTAATTGAATTGCATTATTTATTTATTTTTTTTTTTTTTTTTGTTATACAGATTGGTGACAGTTTTCGTTTGCGTTCATTAAAGTTTCCTGGTATTATATCTGGTTGCATTATAGATTGGTATACCGCATGGCCCTCGGATGCACTACTAGCAGTATCTCGTCATTTTCTTAACGACTTTTCTGTGGTCTGTACAATAGAAGAAAAGGCATCATTGATACAATTACTCGGCGTCATACACGATAACGTTGCAAAAGATTGTATACATTATTTCCAAAGGTACGTACCAATGTACTTTAGATATTTGATTTTAACGTTACGTAATAGCTACAAATTATCGTGACATCGTGTTTAACGCAAAACAGCGTCGAGACGTAAATTTATTTTGTTTCAGGGCTATAAACATTCCCTTTGAAAGCCTACAACTACATTTTTTTTAATTATCATTTATTACAATTTTAAATTTTAAATTATACATAACAATTAACAATGATATTACGTGTCATTATTTGTTAATGCATTTTCATATATAATTTCTCACAAGGTTTCGTCGAAAAATATTTGTTACACCAAAGTCGTTCCTTTCGTTTGTGGATGACTATAAGAGTTTATACACAAAGAATATACATGAAATTGAGCAGATGAAAAAGCAAAGGATATTAGGGTTAGAGAAACTCGCTGACGCTTCAATACAAGTAGAAGTATTAAAAGAAGAATTGATAGAGAAAGAAAAGGAAATTGTGATCGCAACAGAAGCCAGTACAGAAGTAAAGTTGTGAAGATAATAAATTGATGTTTTCGATACGTAATATTTAAGACATAAATTAATTCTCGCAGGTAACGACTAAAGTCAACATCGTGGTTAAAGCTGCAGAAATAAGTAAAGCTGAAGTTGCTGTCGTGAAAGACCGAGCCGAATTGTTATTAAAAAGCATTTCAAAAGAGAAAAAGATCGCCGAAGTAAAACTTGCTAAAGCTAAACCAGCTTTAGATGCGGCTGAAGCAGCTTTATTGGTACAGTTAACAATTACACATATTTAATATTTAAATACTATAAAAATGTTTTAAAGCTTATAGTACGTATTCATTTTTCACATTTTAAACATACAGATAAATAGTTAAGTTGAAACATTTAATTTTTATAATATCAAAAAATTTAATTTAATTTCTAGACGTTAACAGCAACTGATATAGCAACCGTTCGGAAATTGGGCAAACCACCTTACTTAATTACGCTGATTATGGATTCCGTACTCATATTTTTTCAACGAAAATTAACAAAAGTCATTAAAGATACAACCAAATTGTTTTTAGAACCCAATTGGAAGGAATCTTTAAAAGTAAATTTATGCCATAACATCATAATAACAGTAAAATAAATATTTATATTGTATTTTTTTTTTTTTATTTTAGTTAATGTCTGACACGCGATTTCTATTCAACCTTCAAAACTTTCCAAAAAATCAGATCAATGGAGAAACAATTGATCTATTGCAACCATATTTCAATTATGAAGACTACACATACGGAAAAGCGAAAATAGCATGTGGAAACGTAGCCGGACTTCTCAGTTGGACATTGGCCATGTCAGATTTCTATAATGTAAACAAAGAAGTGCTTCCATTGATAGCAAACTTAGCTAAACAAGAGAGTAAACACATACAAGCTAAAGAACAATTAAAAGCTGCAGAGACAATTGCTTTTGAAAAAAACAAGGAGTTGTTAGATGCGAAACGAAAGTTAAATACAGCTTTAAATTCACAGCAAGTAATTCAGTCTGAAGCAAATAAATGTAAAAATAAAATGATATCAGCAACAGCACTTATTGAGGGTTTAGAAGGAGAAAGAAGGAGATGGAAACAGCAGTTGGCTGGTTTTAATTTGGAAATCAAATATTTATTAGGAGATATCGTAATATTGACGGCATTTTTAAATTATTCTGGGCCATTCAATCAAGAATATAGAACGAACATTTTGCAATCATGGCATAATCAATTAAACGAGGGGGGCATTCCAAATTCCTCCAATTTAAATTTGTCTGAAAAATTGACTGACGCTCCAACTATTAGCGAGTGGAACCTCCAAGGCCTTCCAAATGATGATCTATCAATTCAAAACGGTATTATTGTAACAAAATCATCAAAATACCCAATTATGATTGATCCACAAAGTCAAGGAATAACTTGGATTAAAAATAAAGAATCGATAAATAACATAGTTGTTACTTCCTTTGATGATAAATATTTTAGAAATTATCTTGAAGATAGTATATCGTTAGGAAAACCATTACTGATCCACGATATACTACAAGATGTCGATCCAGTAATAAATAACGTTTTAGAAAAGAACTATTATGTAAAAGGCAAATTCCTGAATGTATTATTAGGAGATAAAGAAATTGACGTAAACGACGGTTTTCGATTATATCTTACTTCAAAACTTGGAAATCCATCGTTTCCTCCAGAGCTCTACGCCAGATGCATAATCATCGATTTTACTGTAACTATTAAAGGACTGGAAGATCAATTGTTAAGTAGAGTAATCGAAATCGAGAAAAAAGAATTAGAACAAGAGCGTATTGAATTAATCGCTGAAGTGACTTCTCAAAAACGAAAAATGCAAAAATTAGAACATGACCTTCTGATAAAATTAACTACCGTAAAAGGGTCATTAGTAGACGATGAATCTGTTTTATATACGTTAAATAAAACTAAAGATACAGCTATGGATGTAAGTGAAAAAATAGAGGTAGCAAATTTGACACAAACTTCAATAAGCGTAATGCGTGAACAGTATCGTCCAATTGCCACTCGAGGTTCAGTCCTATACTTTTTGATCGTAGAAATGGGTATGGTCAATCCCATGTACCAGAACTCATTACAACAATTCTTAGAACTATTTGATATTTCGTTATCAAACTCCGATAAAGCTGTTATGCTCGAACGTAGAATAAGCAACATCATTGATTATATGACTTACACCATATACAAATACAAGTGCCGTGGCTTGTACGAGGTGCACAAAATACTTTTTACGATACTCATGACGCTTAAAATAGATCTAGACAGAGGGAAAATCACTAAAGGTCAGTTTGAATATTTCGTCAAAGGTGGCGCTTCGGTTGATATAAATTCTATCAAGCCTAAACCATTCGATTGGGTGACTGATATTTGTTGGATGAACTTGGGCTTATTACAAACTATTCCACCATTCCAATTGATATTGACCGCGATTGAAACGAACGGAATTTCGTGGAAAAAATGGTACGAAAAGAGTAATCCGGAAAAAGAAAAAATGCCAGATGGATTTGACAGGCTCGGCGTATTTGAAAGATTATTGATGGTGAGGGCGTGGTGTCCAGACAGGACAATGATTCAAGCATTTGCCTACGTTGAAGAATCGCTAGGGCCTCAGTTTGTGGAAACAGTAATGTTCGACATTGAAGAGATGTACTTTGAATCCAGGAGTACTACGCCGATGATTTGTTTCCTGAGCATGGGTTCTGATCCTAGTAACCTCATCGAGAACACTGCAAAAAAATTAGAAATACCATTCAATTCCGTGTCAATGGGTCAGGGACAAGAAGTACATGCCGAGAGGTTGATGAAAGAATGTGAAGTCAACGTGAGTATTTTATATACACATATAACATACACTGGGAGAATAGAAGATCCGTTTAACGTAAGACACTCATTATTTCAAAAACTATAAACGCTTTGGAAAATATTTTTTTTTTTTTTGATATAATTTTAAGTCGTTAAAAAACGTTTTTCTAAAAAATTATATTTTATACTTTTGATTTTTATTAATATACTATATACATGACATGTCTATTTAGGGTGGATGGGTATTACTTCAAAATTGTCATTTGTGTTTGAATTTTATGCAAGAAACGTTTACGTATATAAACACAAGTGTGGCAAAATCTAGTAAAGAAAACTTTAGAATATGGATAACCACAGAAGTTCATCCAAAATTCTCGATATCACTTCTACAAATATCTATACATTTTACGTATGAGCCCCCAGAAGGTAAAATCACTAAAAATACCTTTCCTAAATAACAAACCAGTTAAAATTGTAATAACTAATTCAAACAGAAAAATGTATTTATTTCATTTACAAGTTACCATTTTGTTCGAATATCTATATTAGCCGATTTAAACCCAGTAGCGGTTCGTCGGGAAGTGTTATAAAATAATTTATGTATTTCAATTTTAGGATTAAGAGCCGGTTTGATGAGAACTTTTGTCAATATGGGTGATGACACTTTGATCTACTCCAGCATAGCACACTACAAACCAATATTGTATGTGATTTCCTTCCTTCATTCAGTCGTTCAAGAGCGAAGAAAATTTGGGCCCGTCGGTTGGAATATCCCATACGAATTCAACACATCTGATTGGTACTCGTCGACTTTATACTTACAAAAAATGGTCGATGAGATGGAACTTACCTCTGAAATTAACTGGGTCGCTTTAAGGTAAATTACTAAGTCAAGAATCTTATAGGTATCATTCTAAATAAATTTATTTATTTATTGAAATATTATACAGGTTTGGACCTAGTTACACGAATTAATTTAATTTAATACAATAGGATTCAAAAGATAATTTTTTAACAGTAAAATACTTAATTAAATAGTACAAACAAAAATATAAATATTATATGTATATCAATTTATATGTGTGAATAAGTTAGCGGAAACATGATTTTTAAACGAGTGAAAGGAGATTTAACAAAACAGATCGATGTTAAAATTATCTACAGGGTAAATGATTCTTATTAGTGGTGTGTTGGTAGTATAATTAGTAATTTTAAATAAAATATATTTGTTGATCGGGTATGAGCTGAGGGAACTCTAATTGATAGACGTCTTAAAAAATTAGGACAATCAATATAGTTATTGAACAGCTTATAAATAAAATATAAATCAAACCTTTTAATAGACCATGACCAGCAACGACCGAGCCGGTTAGTAAATAAGCGAGCAAATATGGGTCCCGATGTTTATTACTAGGAAATATGATACAAATGAAACAAATTATTTTTAATTCTAGCTTTACCATGAAAAAAAAAGAAAAAAACAGAAACTAACTAAAATTTCTAGATTTTTGTCTATGGCACGTGTCATAATTAAGCAGAAATATGCAAAAAAGCAAAAATATTCAGAAAAACTTGAAAAAAGCAATTTGTTTAAAAACAATCAAAATTAGCTAAATGTTTGCACCAATATGGCAATTCAGAGTAGTATATTTTGTTGTTTGATTCTGTTGTGTTCCGTGGTGGTTCTTATCACACGTCTGCGGCTCGGTTGGCAGTGGCGTCAACTATTGCGTAGTGAGCGCCCAATGCGTGTGTGAAACCATTATGTTATCTGTGTTATTGTCGCTTGTTGCTAAGTTATATTCTTATTTTTGTTTTAAATTCAATTCAAGTTTTGTATCGCCTAAATATTTCTAGTGGTTTTTCTTCTTCTGTTGTTGTGCAGGAGACACTAATGTTACTTGTTGTAAGTGTGTTACCGTTAAAAAAGATCGGCCATTATTTTCAAAATTTCTACCTTCTTCTCTTGCGGCTTGTTGCCTAGCACGGTTTCTCAATCGTTAATTCTATGTTCTTCTCTTCGTGTATGGCTGCTGCTGCTAAAACCACGTTTGTATTTCTTGTGGTATGAATCGATTCTGATGAGTATGGTTCGCGCAACCTTTGTTGCCCTTCAATAATTATTATTCCCTTTTTTTAAGGTGTTCATTGTTCACCAGCGTCATTGTGAATAGCGTGATTTTGTTTGTATTCTGTACGTAACTGCAGGCGTCCTATTTTTTGTGAATTCTTCGTTGTGGTACTGTTAGGTAGTCGCACATGTGCGGGTTGTTATTATTATATTATTCTTATTTACGCCCCCGGCACGGCTTGCGTGGGATGCAGTCCGCCACTACGACAGGTGAGTTGTGTTTTTTGTGTATTTTTAAGGCCGACAGGCCAAAAAGGTTTATCTATACTGTTTCAGATTCTTAATACTTATAATATATTTAATTGCAAATAAAGGATTGATACCAACACAAATGCGTTAATAATACAACTAATCAATAAGCAGCGAGCGATAGGACACATTGTGTTGCCTATTTTCTAAGCCTTGAAGGCGAGTTCTATTAAGGCTATAGAAGGCTGATCGCGAATCAACACTAAAAAAAAACACTTTCAAATTTCATATTTGAGATCATTGTAACATGACAAGAGTTTCCATAGCACTCTACTAGATTTTATGTTAAGTCAAAATATAAGCAAATGCTATAATCCCGAGCCCTGATTATAATCATTTGTAGAACCAAAGCTTTTAAAGATTTTATGTGCGATTTTCTTTTTAAATATTAAATTTTTTAAATCAAAACTGAACCACGGGGAGTAATTTGAACGAGTTTTTATTGTTTTGGAAACAAATTTATCAATAATTTCATAAACTATAGAATAAAATTAATTTGTGATATAATTTATATTAAGATTAGAAAAAAATCCATGCCAATTTAGAGAGCCTAAATATTTGACGATATCTGAGTAATTACATGAGTAAAAATCATAAGTAAATAAATTATATTCAATGGGTTTATAAGTATTCATTGGAATAACTATTAGTAAAGATGGATTGTATGCATCACAAGGGACATGAGAAGCCGTAAACTGAGAAACTAAAATATTGTCCATATTAGAAAAACTAAATCAATGATGGTGTTATTAGTATTTAAAACAGTATTGAATTGGGATAAATTTAAAAATGAATTTTTAGATAAAAAATCAAGTGACAATTGATTTAAATTTAAATAGTTTGGTGAACAGTTTGAAGAAGTAAATTTCCACTTTACGTTGGGCAAGTTAAAATCACCAACTAAAATGACATTTTTAAATAGGGATAAGAAATTAATAGATCATTAATAATATCAAAGTGCTTATTGTACAAAGTAATAGATGAGCTTGGAGGAAAGTAAACATTTTCTAGAATAAAGTAATCAAAATTAATTTTGATTAAACAAATAAATTTTAAACGGGACATGGAGATAAAGGTAACACACGATAATAGTATTTATTACTTATTGCTATAAAACACCACCATCTCTTAAACAATTACTGGTTTGAGAGTTTTTATTGTAGTGATAAGTGTTATAATTAGCAAGACCCAATTCAGCAGTATTAATATTTGCTAAAAACTAAGTTTCCGATAAACTAATAAAATCAAAATCATTTAAACATACACTACGATAAAATATATTTGATTTGATTTTTAAACCGCGAACATTTTGATAGTAAAAATTCAAGTTGAATGAATTGGGCCCGTTCGCACGTTTTTTAAAATTGTTGGAACTCCTTTTAAGAACTTAATGACCAGATTAGATTCACCAGCAGTTTTCCTTCTAGTTTCAATTTAACATCTCTTAGTTGATTTCTTTGCATTATAGTACGATCAGGAAAGATCCGGATATTACCAAAATTGGGTGAGCCATATAAACGATGTTTAACTTTAAGTATAGAGAAAACATCGGATGCTTTAGGCAGAGTTAATTTTATCGGTCTAGGCTTATCGGCTGTTTTGCCGTAAATTAACTAATAAGGTATCAAATATACATATAATAAAATCAAAGTTATTAGTCGGCGTGTTATTAAATACAGTTAAATTGTGACAGCGAGTCTGCATTTCGAGTACCTCAGTAATTATAGTATCATCTGAATATGATTTTGTCTTTTCCACGTTAGATAGCCTCGTTTCGACAGAATCTAATCTGTATTCAAGTGACGATGTACAGTCAACTAAGGAACATAGTTGTTCAGAAAGAGTACCCAATTTTTATTAACGTCGCAAAGAGAAATCTCATATTTAGGAAACAGATGATTTTATTTCCTCGACAACAGATAGATTAATATCAATTTTACTTACAAGATCAACATTTGAAGTAACGGGTTTAGTATTTCTCATTGATAATCTTGACATTTCACTTGCAGTATATATCCATGAATTTTTCCGTTTGTTAAGAGCGTCAGTTTGAACTCCTTTTAATGGAGAACAATCCAAATAAAATGCTTTTGAGCAAATTGAATATTTAAGTAAAACTGAATCAATTATATTAGCAGAGCATTTAGAGCAATTTATTATGTAAAAGTTTGATATAATACTATATTGTAGAGTTTGATATATAACTACGAAAAAAATAAAACTAAAAAACCGGACAAAAATAAAACACACGTCATACCTCGACGAATACTATCAGTGAACTGAAATAATACATTAAAATGCCATAGAAAACTTATCTGATGATAGATATTAATAACTAGGTAGGTAAAATGTTTTACCTGCGTGTTGAGTAATACTACTACTATACCAATTCTTGTTCTAGAGCGCACGAAAAACATTAATTTTATGTTTAAATACTCACCCTACTATAAGCCCTAAAGAATTTTTTAAGTTTTAAATACATCTACTGTTACTAATTATGCGTAAAACCAGTAAAGTGGTTTTCCATAATCTTTGAATTTAATTTTACGTAATATTCATTACGATGTATTATGGTTACAGGTACATGCTGGCCGAAGTGCATTACGGTGGCCGGGTAACCGATGACTATGACCGACGGCTATTAAACAATTTTACCCAACAATGGTTTACCAACGAACTGTTTAGCGAAAAGTTTTGTTTCTACGAAGGTTACAACGTGTTGGTTTTTGATAAACTAGCCGAGTATCTGTCGGCGATCGACGAAATGCCACTAAAAGATCCGCCACAAGCGTGTGGACTTCATCCAAACACCGATATTACGTAAGCATTACATTTTTATCCACTTATCCGTACACAATATATATATATATATATATATATATATATATATATATATATATATATATAAACAATAAAATATATTACTGAATAAAATAATATTTTGTATTATACAATAAACCAGTATACGTTTTTAGATATCAGACTAATATGGTTCAAGAAATGTTCAACACTATATTAATGATTCAGCCAAAAGGTTCTGGCGGTGGTAGTGAAGTGACACGCGAAGAAAAAGTGTACATTATGAGTTCGGAATTGTTGGAAAAGCTGCCACTCGCTTTCAACATATTTACAATCAAAGAAAGGTTATTATAATTTATAAGATATTATTAAAACGGCAATGGTGATTTTTTTTTTAAAAAAAGTAATTGTTTATAAATTGTAATGTACACATAAATATTTACGAATTATGATAGGTTAACATTGATGGGTCCAACGCAGCCTATGAACATATTCTTAGGACAAGAAATCGATCGCATCCAAAAAGTTATCGAAATAGTGAAAAATACTTTGGAAGACCTTCTATTAGCTATTGACGGAATAATCATTATGAACGAAGTAAATCGATTACAAAATTACAATAGTTATACACGAAAGAGTAATGATAGTAGCGTATTTGGTCATGCATGTGGGGGAGGGGTAAATGTTTGTAAATTTTACCTAATGCCACTCCCCCCCCCCAAAAAAAAAAATTGGTTTATATCATAAGCACCTCTCAATACAACGATTAGAACCTGTGTATATTAAAATAAATAATTATATAATATTTAAATATTAACATTTACAAATAGGTATTATAGGAACTTTAACTTTATTGGTGCCTAGATAGGTACAGTTCCTTCACAAATCATAACAAAAGATCCACGTTGCATGGCTTTAATTCTAATTCATTAAGTATTTCTTTAGGGTTAGGTTATTTTTAGGGTGTATCATATTGTTAGATAATTTATATAGTTATATATTATACATTTTATTTGGATTTGGCACATTGCTGATTTGCGTCGTCGCTTCACGATAAAATATATTCGAACGCTCAGTTTTTTTTTTTTTTTTTGTAACACAATATAATATAATGTATTTCAATATATTAGTGCAATAGTTATTATTGATTAGTGATTAGTGTTAATTACGAAGTAATAACTAATATTATCTTAGTTATGAAAATAGTTATAGCATAAACTATAAGGGATTCGGGTTTTTTTATTATTATTTTTTATAAAATGTGGATGCTTTAGTATCTATAAATATCAAATAATAATATAGTTAAATAAGGACATAAATGTGGTTTGCCAGTTTAAATATCATGGGGGATACGACACCCAAATCCCTCTCCTGTAATTACGCCACTGGGCAATAGGTACACTATTATTTATATATTGTAGTTTTCTTCGTATTTAAGTGAACGTTTACAAATTGTAAAGATCAATAATTCAATTTCAAACTCATTCAAGATCATGTCAGGTGTTCCACAAGGTGGTCATTTATCCCCTTTGCTTTTTATTTTATTTTTAAATATTTAAAATTTATAAATTTTTACTATTTGCGGACAATATAAAAATATTTATACCAATTTATTCTACCAACCATTTAATATCCTCACAATATGATTTAGATCAATTTTTCATATAGTGCTCATTAAATGGAATGTCCTTGAATGCGTCTAAATGTGTTCATATTTCATTTAATCGTTCTAAATCTCTTATAAATTCTCAGTATTATATTAATGGAATATCTTTCAACTCTGTTAATCAAGTACGTGACCTAAGTATTATCCTGTCGGCTGATTTATCCTTTATACTCATATTAATTCCATTTATGGGAAAAATCTACGTGTCTTAGGATTCATTAAACGCACCTGCTCCGATTTTAATGATAGTTTATGTATAAAATTATTGTATTGTTCGCTAGTAAGATCATTACTTGAATATGGTGGTACAGTTCTATGGAATCCTAGTCAAGTAGGTTTAATAAATAAATTAAATAAGAAATTTCTTACGTTTTTATGCATATAAAACTAAATATCCTTGTCATAATACTGATGAGGTTGCTAACTCTATGGGTTTAAAATCATTAAAAAATAAACGGCTAATATTTGATATCACTTTTATGTACAACTCATCAATGGTGTTATCGACTATCCTGAATTGTTACAAAATATTGACCTTAACGTGCCTTCTTTTAATTCCAGAAGTAATCCACCTTTTGCTATACTTCATTCAAAAAATAATTATTTCACTAATAATCTAGTGTGTCGTCTGCCAATAATGTGGTAATCAAATTCATAACTTTGATTTTTTTTTTTTGATTCATGTTCTATGTTGAAAACTTTTATTTATAATAGGAATTAACGAAAAACTAAATAAAGTTTTTTTTTACTTGAAATGGTTATTTTTAATTCCATTATATAGTAGTACTCACTGTTCATGTGCTGACGCAACTGACACATAAAATACTGCTGATAGATACATTTTTATATATAATCCTTATCGATTGGAATTTTACAATTTCTATTAACACGACTAATGATAAAATATTATCATTATCGATTTGGATATTGGTTTCGATTAGCACGGAAAACGATTAAATATTATTTTAGATTTTATTGTTATACCAATATACTCAATAAATGACAACATGCGATTTTCAACTGATCTGAATCAGGCGCATATGGGCCATGATTTAGGGGCGCAAATGGGCTACGATAAATGGATTCGGGCGCAAATGAGTTGCACCGCTCTAAAATACCTATACAAAACCTCTGCAGATGAATTGTATTATTACCATTTATCAAGCACTAATAATTTAATATTAACGGTATTATTTTTATATATAATTTCATGATTAATATTTTAATAAGAATATTTTCATTGAATGACATTTGAAAATTGTTTCTTTTTTTATCGATTTTAGTTTCTAACATTACGTATTTTATAATAAATAAAACGATCCGTAACTGCAGATTTTGTCCGAGACGTTGGATTACTTGTACGACGGCCGCATCCCAGCACACTGGCTGAGGGTCTCTTGGACGTCGTCGACCATCGGTTTTTGGTTCAACGAATTGCTGAACCGACACAGCCAGATCACCACATGGGTGTTCAGGGAAAAGCCGTCGAAGTTTTGGATGACTGGTTTCTTCAACCCACAGGGTTTCCTGACGGCGATGAAACAGGAAATATCCAGGGCTCACAAAGGCTGGACGCTGGACAACATCGTGTTAGAGAACGAAGTAACGGTGTACCATAAACAAGACATCAAAAAACCACCACTGGTAAGTGAAAAATATCATGGTTTATAATAGTCTTCCCTCGTTTGTTTACTCGAAATCCTAATTCAGACTGAGCTCTCGACGCATGATATCTATTTGTTACCTATTCGTTAGTTTTTTAATATTAAGATGTTTGATGTACTCAATTTTAATTGATCACGATACTTTATTAATATTTTCCTACGTCGCAGTTAAGTGATAAGGTCATTTCTAAGACCTAATTCTCATACTGTAGTATGGTATTGATATAATATCATCTACATGCGACTAATTTGAGTAATTTGTAAACAAACATTAAACTATTGAAAAACGCACAATACTCTGACATGGATGAACGATAGTTATCATTTATCAATCTCATATTATTAAATAAGATAAGTACTTTTATACTATAACTTTTTCAAGAACACTTAATAATCGACAACTGATCGTTATTTTTCATACGTCAGAATTCAGTGGCGTAACAAACTAAAAAATTTCCACTTTATGCGCCCGCCGGCCACAACACTCCCTTTAGGAACCAAATACCTATGGTGTTCGAAGACATCCATATATTGTTTGTAAAAATCGTTTCACGCGAATATAAAGGGCCCTACACACAATATGACCTGGTCGGTCCAACAAATGGCCTGACCAAATCAGGTGTTGTATACAGACGACACGACCGCCGCCCGACAGAAATTAACAAATGATACGTCTACACACGACCTGAAATGATGTCTGATCTGACCAAATTATCTGTCGGCCCAACCAGATCATATTGTGTGTATACACAATACACTTCTATAGAAAATTTAATATGTATAACCATTCGTACAAACGTACTTATACAAATGTATATACAGACTATATTATATTCTGTCCTAGAATTCTTATTTTTTTAAATCATTAATTAAAAAAATATTATGAAAGTTTGAAAACATAAAAATTATGGATTTCAAAATAATTTAATATTTTTTTTTATATATTACCTAATGATTTAAAAAAAAACGCCACGATACCAAATATTGTCTTCTTTATTTTGTTTGCATTTAATATTTTTTGAATTATTATGACATCTAAATTCGTGATGTTTTTTATGCGAATCGCGTGCAAATTTGAACTTTGAAAGTTCATAAAAAAGTCTGTATACAGTTATTCATTTTTGATAAACATTTTTGAATTAAAAACATACATTTTGTTAAAAGCTGGTTCGTTATTCCCAAATTTGTTTATGTTTTTTATGATTATTTTGAAAAATAAAAGGACATTTTACTACACTAAAACATTGTGACCGAGACAAAAAAAAACTAGGCGTACACAGCAAGTTAATAATCATCCTTTCGATGGTTAATGCTTTTCCGTTTTGTCCGTTTCGCAGGAAGGCGTCTATGTGTACGGGTTGTTCTTGGACGGGGCCAGTTGGAACAGGAAGGAAAGGGAACTGCAGGAATCGCTCTACAAGGTCATGTTCACGGAAATGCCCGTTATACACATATTCGCGATAAACATATTAGAAAATAAGCTGATGCCCGGCTACGAGTGTCCCGTTTACAAAAAACCATCAAGAACGGGATTGACGTATGTGTGCGAACTGCGTCTCAAGTCGCCAAAGGGCAAGTTGGAGTCCCACTGGATATTCAGAGGCGTTGCTCTTCTATGTGACATAAAATAATGTAATTAAAAACAAAATTAAAATAAATAAATAAATAAATAAAAAAAAAACCGGACACCTTCGTTGAGTTTTCTGACAGCTTCATTTAAGATTGGTGTTCATAATCAACTCAATGATATACCTAATTTAATACAAATATTACTTTCACTATTGACATTTATTTACTGGTTGTACCTTCTATTGTTATTCATTTAATCTAGAATACCCTGCTTTTAGGATGGGTTTGTCACTACTGGGATGACTACTATAGATCGAGACAATGTGTTATATTTAAATAATTAATAAGTATAGATAAATGAGTAATACTGATTTACATAGGATAATAACTCGTCAATATTCAAGTACTATTATAGTATTATCTATTACCATTGATGTAAATAACACCTATAGTAATGTATTAGAATGGAAACTGTATTCTTAAAATACATTAATGAAACAAAATATTTTAACAAATTATTTTTATTCACTTGGTAAGTACATTTATTTTGTACATAAATATTTAATATTTAGTGATTTATAAGTATGTAATTAATTTTTTATTTACTTTGATTCAAAAAATTAATAATATAAAAAAATACAATGTTTTTATTATAAATAACTTAACATTTGCGTGGACGTTTGCATTGTGATTCTTCAATTTCATCCAAAAACTTCAAATCATTCTCATCTAGTTCGTCATTATCATCATTTAAGAAATCGAGAATGTTCATTTGGTTTGATTTAGTTGAACAATTCTTTAAATAGTAACAAATTATGCATAAATAATATTACAAATTACAATGCATAATATTCTTAAATACTTACAATAACTGTGGTGCTGTCATCTTTAAAATTATCCTTACTAAGACCGGCTTTGTTTAAAACATTTAATTTGGACTGGATCAATGGCCAAATATGATCATCTGCCGTACCTCTCGCCAAAAGATATTGTATGGTCACTGCTTCTGCTTGACCAATACGATGAGCTCGATCTTCAGCTTGTGTCAATATCTGAAAATTAATTTTTTTTCAAATTAGTTTCACATTTTAATGTTGTGATTAGTTTTTCTTACACCAGGATTCCAGTAAAGTTCAGCAAATATAACAAGCTTTGCAGCAGTCAGTGTAATACCAGAATTTGCTGCACAAATTGAAAGAGCAGCTACCCTATACTTATCTTCACATTGGAATTGGTCACATACACATTTCCTTTCTTCTGATGATGTTTTACCATCAATTCGAATATAGCTAATGACACAATTCATGGAAAACAATAAAAATAAATAGTCTAAACATGGAGAATTAACAATCATCAAGTAATTTTACTCACTAAGTTTTATTTTTCTCTAGGACATCACATATACCATTAAGAACTTTTTGATGATGAGCAAATACTAAAAATTTCTTTCCTTCTTTAAGCAAATTTAAAATATAATCACTAAATAACAAAATAATGTATTTTTTTAAGATTTATCATGTTTTTCTTTAAAAATTATGAAAAAACAAAAGACATTAGTTTATAATTATTTGTCTATAATATTTGAAGTTGAAATTTCAAAAAACTAAATCTTTAATTAGTTTGGTTAATATTTATTTTTTTTTTAATAAACCCAGATATATCAGGTTACAGACAGAGTTGGGCACAATTTTATCTAGATAATTATTCGAATGATTTTTTTTTATAATTCGTATAATTTTCACAACAAATTATTTGAATAAAAAATTATTCGAATAATTTTCAAAACTTATATTGAGCTTTATACAAACGTGTATAAATAGATTAGATTTAGATATTAGATTGGAAATGTCCCATATAGCTATTATTCGAATAATTTTTACAATAAATTATTCGAATAATTTTCACAACGAATTATACCGTATAATTGATACGAATAAAATATTATTCAATTAATTTTCATTTACTTAATTGATTAAACTTTGGTTGGTAATTTTAAACATGCAAATATTAAAAACAATAAATTAAGTAATTGTAAATTTTATTTTATTTAAAATAAATGCAAAAAATATAAGCAAAATTACTTTTAAACTATAAATAAAAGTTAAAAAATAGATATGTTTTTTTAAATTGGATTACTACAGTGTAAAATATGTATTTATTTGTAATAATAATTTTGTAATAACTATAAAAAAATTAAATAATAGTACCTAACTAAATAATAATAATAAAGATAATAATAATAATAGCTATATGGGACATTTCCCATCTAATATTTAAATGTCTAATCTATTTATACATTTTTGTATAGAGCTCGATATAAGTTTTGAAAATTATTCGAATAAAATTTTATCTAAATAATCATCTAAATAAAAAATTATTCAAATAATGCCTTACTCTGATTACAGATTATAAATTCTGTTCATATTATATTTATGGATAAGAAACAATTGTCAATAACTTCAAAATTTATTAGAATATATTATACTCTTTCTACAAATCTAGCTTTTAAGCAAATTAATTTTTATAAACAAATTGTTAAAAAAGTTTTAAAAAGTATGATATTCTCTAATATATAAATAAAAATTAATATAAATTAAAATTCTCAATATCAATTATTATAATAGGAAATACTACTATATAGAATATATATCTATAATACTATTAGGTTTACAAGATTATAAATTAATAAAATAAATACATTTTATACAACTAGAACAATTAATATATCTAATAATGAGTTTTAATGATGATTAATTAACATTAACATAATTTAATTATTGAATTAAGACACTAACTACTAGGCAAAGGAACAAAATTGTAATTTGATTGAAACATATCTAGTTGCAATAATAATACTCACCAAATAGCAGATAATTTGGCTTCTCCAGTATGATTAAAATATTTTAATAAAGCACCACGAACTTCCGTTTTCTTGAGAGACTTATTGTGCATCATGGTTTCCAAATCATCCATGTTTTGACAACGAGCTTTGATATTTTCTGGTTTTAAAACTATTACATTCCTATAATTAAAATTTTTCAATCTTGTAATAGAAATAATTAACTTGTTAAAAAATTAATATTTAATTAGACTAATTATCTAACTCAATATTTTTAAAAACTTAATATAATTATGTGGTAATAAATACCTAATTTTTTGTGGTAACTGCTTTAATACTTCACTTTTCAAACGACGTATCATAAAATGAGTTTCTAGAATAGTTTGTAACTCTTTCATATTAGTAGCACCTGAAAAATCCCAACCATAATTTGTTTCTCGTCCATTGCAGTAACGAACACCATACTCGATTCTAAAATCATGTTAATTTTGATTAAACATTTACAGAGTGGTGAATTCTAATGCAAAAATTATAATAAAACTTTACAATTTATTGTTTAGGTTTGTTTTTATTCACTATATACTTACATAGTATGAATCTAATAACATTAAAAATTGCATTAATATATTTTTGAATGCATACCTAATTTATTTAAATAATTGTAAATAAGAAAAGTATAGTACTGTTGAGTCCATCTGATCAAAAAACTGGAAAAAATATAAATTAACTAAATCTTATGGGAATACATAAAAAGATGTTGAACCATAAATTATATAGTGTACAATGAGTATACAACATTAAGTAAACCTATCAAATAAAAATAATATAAAATAAGCCCCTACCTATTTACATATTTTAGAAATAAGCCATTTTACAATATTATACAATACACATGGTTATTCAAATCGTTTTAATAATTTTTAACTAAACTTTAGTTTGAATTACTTATTACATCATATAAGTGATAAATTAGAAAATTGATATAAAAAAGGAGTTAATTGTCATATCATCAAACAACAAAAACTATAGATTATTTAAATATTAAAGTACTTACATAGATTTAAATAACATTTGTATACACGTCCACAATTTTTTTGCAATTATTTTATTATAATTTATAGTAATTTGATTTAACACTGTACTTAACATTTTTAATGTGTTTTTAGGTATATGACTATTTGAAAGTTACAAAAGAATAAAATAATATTATTTTAATTTCATTATTACACATAGTATGTTCAATGTATGTAATTAATCAAAATTTCTGAAAAAAATTGAGAAAATATGGTTACGTTTTAAATTTCTAGAAAAAACCAGAAAAATTGAAAAATTTTCTAAAAAAATATGTTTTCTTTGAAACAATTTTTAACATCGAAAAAGCAATAGAAAAATTGTAGGCTATCCAATAAATAAGAATAGTTGATAATACATTAATATTATTATAGTGGATGAATCTTGAGGATTCTATACTTTCAAGTTATATTGAAATATTATAACCTCTATTTATTAATTATCAAAATTTATAATATTAACTATTAAGTATTTACGACGTAGGTAAATACTTTTTAATAACTATTCATTACGTTTAAAAATATTTAATCTATTAAATATTTACCAGTTAACAGTCACTACTCATGACCTAGCCACTTAGTTACCTTTCCTAAATTATTCATTTTCAATTTTACCAATATATTAATATACAATATAAATATGTGTGTATGTTTCTTATTATCTACAAAAATTAATTATTAAAAACTTAAAAATAATTAATTAAAAATTTAATAATAATTATCTATTATTTCCAGACTCTCACATAATACATAATCAAATACATAATAGGAAACATTATTTTTAAAACAAATATCTATATTAATAGAATGATACTGATTACTGATAGTAATAAATACTAATTATTACTCACATAATATAAATGTTAAAATAATATGTGGATAAACTCTTCTACTTACGGGGTCATAAAGTTATTTTGTGTTATTGCTTTAATCTGACTGTAAAGTTCAATCGGTCTTGATAAAGCAGGAGTACCACTTAACAATATACACTGTTTACTATGCATTGCGAGAGAAAGTGCAACTCTTGTCCGGACAGATTTTTCACTTTTTAAGCTATGGCTTTCATCCTTGACAAATAAAGTAATAGAACTTATTACAAACATTTAGTTTAATTATACTGAAATTAAAGTTTGTTGTAAACATGTTAACTAAAATATCTTACAAATACAATAATCCCAAATTTAAATTTTAAAAGCATCTCTTTTTTTTTGCTCATTAAATCATATGAAGTAATAACAACAGCTGGATCAATAAATTGTTCGTTTACTTTAGATAATACATAAATTCCAGGTACAGGAACATTTGGCATTCTTAAACGAATTTCTTCTTCCCACGTGTACCTTATACAGCAAGAAAAATAATACTTATTGAGTCAAAATAAATAAACAAATAAACAGTAGTAATATCTAAACACAATGCCAGTATAAATTAATTATTAACAATTCTTTTATTTACCTCATACTTGAAGGACAAACAATGAGTAAAGGAAAATTATCTGAGTAATATTTTACAATTCCTATCGCTTGTATAGTCTTTCCTAATCCCATATCATCTGCAATAATACAGCGACCTTTTTTAGATATTCCAAACCTAAATTAAAAGCATTTATTTATTCATTTAGAAAATTTATAATTTGCTTGTTTTAAATAGAAACCAACTGGACTCCAAGTTTTTGAAATGGATAAAGATTATCTACCATATCATCACCAATACTACTTATGTCAACCTTTGACCAATGCGTTTCAATGCCTTCTTTAGATTTAAACAACTGAAATAAATAATAATGGGTATTAATTGAATTGATACAGATTAAATTTCATAGAGAAATTCATTACTTTTAAAATAAAATGTGGTAACTTTTCTATTTTGACACGAGGCTCAAGAGGTTTGATACTTATCATAAGCTGATCATGATCTTTTATTAGGAATGACCATTCTGATGTTTTTGGGTCTAAAAAAATATCAACTTAGTATTTAAAATTTAACATCTATGTAAAATAGTGTTAAACAAATTTACTATACCATAATTTTTACTTGATATTGTTTTAAAAATATCAATTAATTGTTGATGATAGGTGACATGTACAGTAAATCGTTCTTTTGATGTTATTTCACAAGTACCATGAATAAGTTTGGATTTAAAATTCTGTGGACTGTGATTATTGTTTATACTGACAGATTTTTTATTAGGTGATGGTAATATGACCAATCCAGCTTTTGATAATGTGCATTGATAATTGTTACTTGTAGCTTTCTGAGGTGTACTTCTGAGCGCCAATTTAGCTGCTAATTTGGCCTGTGCAGCTTTTTTATTTGCTTCAATCATTTTACGCTGTTCGTCAGTTAAACTTGACATGTTAAATCCTTCTAACTCTGAATTAATTTAAATTTAATTTTATATATCTGTTAAATTAATTTGTATGTATACATTATATTAGATAATTAAAAATATAATATTAAACCAATAAGTAAATACATTTTTTGTCATACCTACACCAAAAGTTTAATTTTTTAAGTTGGTTGCAAAATTACTTTTTTCAGTATGAGGGGGAGGCTGGAAAATTTAATGTCCAAATTAAAATAATGTAAATGAAATTATAAATATATTGATATATTTTCTTTAACATATCAAGTACTAGCTGGTAGGTATATTACTCCCATGCTGTTCAGTAAAACAGTTTGGAGAATCCAGATACCGAGAATGGTAAGAACAGTATTAATTACACTCAAACACAGATTATCTCACCATGATCATTACAAAACATAATCAGTTAATCATTATTTTCATGGTAATGTCAATAAGGTTACAACAAATGGTATGTGTGGCTCATACGGGATAGCAAATTTAATCTTGAGCGAAAAGCAGCTCTTGTCTATGACTCGTGCCTCACATGACTGAAATAACTCACTTCCATCCTTGCCAAATAATAATATATTATTGAGAAGATTTAAAATATAAAAAATTCTTTTATCTAAATTGATTTAAAAAATAACATAAATTTTAGTGATGGTGTATTAAATCTATAAAGAAAAAACAGGAGATATGGAAACAACCTATACAAGATATTATCATGCATATTAGCATTATATTTCTGAGAGATATTTAGCTACTTTATAATCTAATTTACTAGAAAACATAGTACTAGGCTATTTAATTATGGGAAATTTCAAAAACTTATATTAAAAATCAGGAATATTTAATGTACCTACCTAATGTTTACTAAATATTCCAACAATACATTTAGTTGAATTGTACTCCAAGAGACGTTTCAATGCGTCACAAAATATTCTATGTTAAGAGCTGTCTAACTAGAACAAATTGACAAATATGTAATGAAATAATAATAGAAGTATTGTAATATTATTTGACAATTGAATACTCGAATTCTGTATTCAAAACTTATCAGAATCGTTTCAATAAAGATTTAAACATGTTATCAAATAAATTGTAATAATTTTAAGTAGAAAAGTACCTCAAAAATATTATTTAAAGATTAAATCAAAAATTTATATATGATTATATCTAAATAACATACGCCATGTCACATATCATTATAATACTAGTACCCAGAATACTGTAACCACTGAATACTTATCTTACTTTTCTATGACTGTGACTGAATTAAAATTATTGCAATCTCGACAAATGACGAGACAATTATAACTTATTTCAGCTATCTAAAATTCTCAAAAATAAAAAATAATAAAAAATTAGGAATTACATTATTTACATTTTTTTGGTATGTATTTTCACTATTTTGTTTTCCCTCCAATCGACGAATAGATAACATGATTGATAAGAAGTGAATTACCACGATTGGATCTGCTCCAGGACAATTCCCAACGTTCCAAATCCTTAGTACCATGCATCAAGACTTATAATATTTTTACAACACAGTTTCTTATCAATGATTTCTATACTTATCAGTTGTGAAGGTAACGTTTATTTTCCTATGTTTGTCAATACATATTAATAATTCATTTTTAAATACATACATTTACAGATTACAAATATTTTACAATAATACACATTATACATAAATACGTAATATACCTAATAATAATAAGCAATAGTGCTGGTAAACTGTGATTTTTTTTCAGTAGCAGTAGTGAAAATATCAGTGACTGCTATTTATCCATATTCGATATTTTCATTTTAGAATCACTATATCAAATAATTGCTACTTGTCAGTTGTTAGATATTGTTATTCTAAATAACTGCTTCTTGTTAGGTATTGACGGTATTGTTATTCCAAGTAACTGCTACAGAAAAATAGTGACTGCTACTATATGACCCATATATTAAAATAATAATATTATTATAGAAAATTCAAAATACGAAATAGTAGCAGTTACAATAAGTAGCAATAACATAATTGTAGATACTAAATAGTAGCAGTTACAATAGGTAGCAATAACAGAAAATATATTTCCAATATCACCAACTACTAAAAAGTAAAAACATGCCAGTCACTGTTATTTTCATCCTGGAGTAGCAGGTTGTGATTGCTACTTTAAAATCACTGCTACTGCTATTTTATCTCATCACTAATAAGCAATGGTCATTAGTAAATATTTTCATTTTCAAAACTATAAGTAATTATGGTACAATATTTTGTCTTCGCTTACAATTAATGCATCATTATTTTTATTTATTAAGAATGTTCTAATAATATTTTCTTCTACCGAACTCATGTTTATATTTTCAGAAATTTTTACTTTTTTATTGTTACTGAAACGTACTGGGGATTCAATTTTTCTTTTATTATCGATATCAGTTTTCTTAAAATTTGTGTCTTCATTTTTGGAAAGTATAGTATAGTATAATATATTTTATCACAATATTTCATAACACTATTTTCATCATCTTCCAATAAATTAGATTTATTATACATACCAATCATCATTTTCATCTTGCTTCTTATTTGAAGACTTTTTTCTGAGTCAAAAGAATTTAATTGATTATCTATCACTAAATGATTTTTAAATACTATTGGAGAAGTTATTGATGTATTATTTGATATATTTTTTGATTTATTATCCATAGCGCATGCATGGATGTGTTTACAAATTTTTAAATATATAACATTGTCCTTACAAGTACATTTGTATGTATGAATACAAATTTGGCATACATTACAGGTTAGAACACAATTATGACAAGTTGTAACTGTTTTCTCTACTTTATATGTAATAGTTGTATATTTTTAAAATGTAACCATCCAGAAGTTTTCTACATTTTTAATCATACATGATAATATATTAATACTTTTTTTGTGACACAATAATTTGTACTAATTTTGAAGATCTTTTTTGTTTGGACATTTTGATCATGCTTTCAAAACTCTTGTACTAATGTCATTAAAGCATCAATAGCCAAGTCCAGTCGCTTACACTGTTTTTCGTCAAGGTACGAATGTTTAATATTTTTATGTAATATTTCTAAGTACATATAAGTGTTTATTCCACAGTGTTTTCTGTTGAAATAAGCCCATTTTTCAACTCTTGTTGAATAATTGTTGACAAAATATTTACCAAATTCAACAGTATCTGAATCATTTAAAAGTTGTGATGTTACTTGAGATATTTCAAAATAAAATGTTTCTTCTTCTGTTTCATGCAATAATGTTTTTATGGTTTTATAAATAAGATTTTTCTTTCATTATCATGTATCTTACATAAACTTTTAAACCAATTTCTTAAAACATGCCATGAGTATAATAACTATTTTTGAATTGGCCCCATCACACTACTCCAAGCATTATAAAATGCTTATTCGTCATCAGACAAAAATATATACGCTGACTTTACCAATAACTTTTTTAATATATTGGAAAAAATGTTTATATGTTGCAGTATCTGATTTATTGGAAAAGCAAAAAGCAACTGGATATCGATTTCCATATTCATCAATGACAACAATTGTGAATAATTGAAAATCATAACTGTTTAAACCATGGGTGCCATCAATACATATTTTATCATGCCCAAACTATACAAGTATTTCTGACTGGTATTGTGTCATTATAATCAAACAAAAATCATTTTCCGTAAAATGTGGGACATTTGAATCTTTTTCTTCTTGTGGTTTAAAGTATAAAATGGGACTATGATCATCCTTACTCTCGTCTGATTTACTTTTCATTTGGTCTACCCAAAATTTAACTCTTGCAGCATCATTTTCATGATGTTTTGTGAAATATGTAATATTAAAGTCTTTTGATATTATGTAAATCTTTTTTCTCTAATAAATATATGCGTTTTATTTGTATTCCATTTGCAGAATCATAGACATCATTCAATATCCTCTGTACTAGTACACCCATAGATAATTTTCTAGAAATAGAGTTACAATGTAAAACGTAAGTAGTCACTATTAGCACTGATTAAAATATATACTATTTGCTACGTTGATAATTTAAATATTCTTTACTCTATGATTTAGTTACCTACCTGCTAATTGGGATCTGTCATTTTTATGCAATCTCAGCTTTCTTACTTTATTAGCGTGTCATAGATGAGTACTGTGGTATTGAACTTCTTTATGGTTATCTTTTTTATATAAGTGTATATGTAATGGGCAAACATATCCAATTTTAACACATGCTTTTGAATTTTTTTCCCCTTTTATAAATAATATACAATACCGAAATATATAATGTGAATAAGTACAGCGATTTACAACGTTTATCTTACTTAAAAGACGTGAATTATAAGATTTATGACAATCAAAATATATATATTCTACACTATCGCGCTGTTTTTTTGATGTAATAACATACTGACTACTACTTCTGCTTCTATTTTTTTTTCCGTTTATCAAACTCTAAACATAATATATTATAAACAATTATTTTTAATCTGATAAGTGTGACCAAGTATGAAGTATATCTTAAGTTAAATTAAACCATATTATTAAAAATTTTAAAATTTACCTTCCTGAGTATTGAAATTGATTAATTCTACTTTTATAGTCTGATTATGGTCAGTCTATAAGTTATGAGCAATTTGAAATTTTTTAATTTTGTTCTACAATTATCAAACTGGCAATTTAATGTGATTCATGTGGAGATCAATATGTTGGACTAGTTTTTTTTTTAAATTGAAAGTTTCATTGTAATAGTTACATTTGTAACATCCTTTGTCTGTAACCTATAGTGAACCAGTATTAATCAATTTTCATTATGGTAGTTTTTTTTTTGTGTAAATGTCAGGATTAAAATTATTGACTAAAAGTATTAAATACCTCAGATAAAACAGTTTTTTCTTCTTATGTTTATTTAAATTAGACATTGAAGAATAATCTTTTTTGCATACTTCACATTTAACAGACATTTTAAAAACATCTTTTTACACAATTATAAAAAACATAGATTCATAAACAAACAAAAAAAGGTGATGAGAACTGATTTTGGCATTTCCAAAACCAAAATATATGTATAAATAACTACAGATATCATATACTAATAAATTTCATATTTTATTACCTATGTGTTAACATTTAGTATCATAACCTTATCTCAATGCATCCTAATGTTTAATATTAACCTTTGTTCATAAAAACATTTAAAAGTGCATTTTATTTATATTTTATATTTTTTCAACTTTTGTGTATGCTAAACATAATATAAGTATATTACAATCAGTGAGGACTGTCCATCAATCTTATTTAGTGAGTAGAGAATTTTAATGTACATCATTACAATATAACAGGTAACAATAAAGGACAATAAAATATGTTTGTGTTATTATTCATATAAAGTGACAATATATTTTCATTTTTGTATTATATTTTTACATTAAGTTATGTTATATGCTATTGTAGAATTCATTTTTTTTTTAAATTAAAAGTAATATAAGATTATGTTTTAAAAGTTTGAAAATGGACCAATTGCTTCATACAGGTTGTCTGGGATGTTGAAGGCTTTCCTAGCTTCATTGAACTTTGAGCAGTGGATGATGTGTTTGATGGAGTAGTTTGTATTGCATGTTGGACATAGGAGTGGATTTGTCTTTGCCATAAGGTATCTGTGTGTGAACTTCATATAACCAATTCTGAATCGATTAAATCCTGGCGCATTCACAACAAGTTTCAATATATCCACTATAAGCTACTATGCACAAGTCAGTTTTATTGACTCATGATATTTGTAACAAAATTATAATACATAGGTATTTATTTAATTATAATAAAATAATTTTTATAATTTTTATTTGGACCATGATAAAAATTACGTATACTAATAGTCACATGTAACATTAAAAAAACTGGATGACGAAAAAATATTTTGAATACAGACAACTCGATGACAAAATGTTTTCACTAGTTTACTAGTTTAAAAAATGCACTGTACTGTATATACACGTGGCAAAATATTTTATATTTTAAATATTGCGCGGAAAATATAGACTAATAAAAATAGTCACCTTCACGGCTCTGATAAGTATAGAAATCATTGATAAGAAACTTTAAAAATATTAATTCCTGACGAATGCGTACTAAGGACTTGGAACGTTGGGATTTGTTCCAGCGCAGATGCAATCGTTGAATTATCACCACTGTAGATATGAATTTTATAATATTTATAACATATTTGTATATTATGTTTCTAATATCTTTCTTTTATTTTTTTTTTTTGAATCCGACGACGCCGCTGATACTGCTTTCGCATTCTACCGCAACGCCGCCACCGTTTATTTTTAGACAACAATGTGGCCAATGGCCAAAAATGGGGGAAGAGCGGACAATCCCTCGAATTGCCCCCTTCACAATGGTCATTTATATTTAACATGTACAGTTTTTTAAGCTGAGGCTGGTGTTCGGAGATTCTGAATTCGATCGGAGACCGCCGCTCTGGGAGTCTCGTTCCGTTGGTCCTATTGGCGGGCCGACCGGAGTCCGTCACCCTGGAGGTCTCGTTCTGATCCTTCCAGTGTTCCGGTATGATCTCTCCCTCCTGTGGCATTACAGATAATAAGGATAGAGAACGTGGTCGGAGACTCCTCCGACGTTTTGCGATTACGATTTCGAGGATGAAGCGTTCTCTATCGTGTGTCCCAGACAGGCCGGATGGTTTGGGCTGGGGCTCTCGTCGATCCATGAAATATATTTCTAATATCTACATTATACTATCATATCACGCTTCGACCATTTAAACTAAAGTACTTTTACAGTTTATATAGTCGAAGATATCATAAACTTAAAGTCTATCTATAATATCTTAGTTTATGATTCAATGATTGTATAAATCATATTATAATCAAATTTGTTTAGGTATAATTTAAGAATAGCACTAATAATGAACAATGATTAACTATTATTAATCTTAATTCGTGGCATGGATTAAGATATATCTTAGTCTGATCATCATAGAATAATAATTATTCAATAATCATTGATTAAGTATACTTAATACTATGCTACGTTAAAGTCATTACTCTTTAGTCTATGGATTAGAAGTGGCCAAACTTTTTTTTATAAATATCTGTTGAAATATAGTTTTCCTTTAAGGAGTCATAAAATTAGGTACATACTACTAAAATAAATTTTCGACAGTTGGATAGTAGTTAAGCGGTCATTAGACTATTAGGAGCCACGAGTTACTAAGTAGTAAATGTATAATAATAATAATAAATTATAACAAATGGGGGGATTGAAGAACGATTTTGAAATCGTCTGCGATCGACCGTTTGGTCACTCCAGCAAATGATCATTGTATAGCTAATTGCTAATAACTATGTTAGTGAGTTAGTGAATACCCAGAAATACAAATTAATTAAACTGTACTTTTCTCAAACCATCCAAAATTTCAAAATTGTATTTTTTTATTACAATATTACATAATTGATCTGTGTTAGATATCACATTATTATACTACAATGTGGTATTTGACACTCGCGTGGACTTTTATTTCCATTTGCTATTTTACCGGGGTGTATATGTTTTGGGGTTTGCTTTTACTGTTCGATTTTTTTCTGTGATTTTTAGACTACCATACAAATTATACAATTTTTGACTTTAGCCAAGATTGTCTCATTTTTTTCATATAATCGGTCACTAATACAACTATGGAGCAAGTACAACAATTGCATCACCTAGTATAAGTTTATAACATAATAATGACATTAACATTGTAGCACACTATTAAATTTACAAAGTATAATTATTATAAACAACATAAACACATAAATGGTATAACAATGCTATCAATTTATATTTGACATGACGCTATAGATGTAAATTAGTAAATTCATAGATATATCTGACGTATTTCCCGTATAAGTATGATTAAAATATTCGATTAATTTATTTAACAGCTGCTTTATTATTGGAAGAATAATTCTGCCGTGAGCGAAGATGTATAATTGTTAGTCGGTTTTGAAAATTAAGTATATTGCAGATGTTATAGTGCTGCTGTATGAATATGGACCAATAAGAAAACAATCATCGATTGAGATTGAGCTGACAATCAGTTTTAAAATAAAAATAATTCATACTTTTTAGTTTCTACATAAGTCTCACTATAAGTAGTTATTCGATAGAAATTATAATCACTTTTATGTCAATTTATTTTAAAAACCATGTTATAGTACATTAGTACAGCCTGAATTGAAATAATTGTAGGTATCTATATAGATATTATAAAATATGTATCATTATAAATCTCAGTAGGGTATTATGAATTATGATATAATTAATACTATTAATACAGCCATACAGGATATTAAAGAATCGCAAACGAATACACATTTAAATTTAGATTTATTTTTTTATAAATATAATATAAAAATAATTATTAAATTATAACTCGAGTAAAAAACAAATATGATTTATGATAATAATATGGTAGGTATTTATAAATAATAAATGTATAGAAAAATAAATAATTTATAGTGAACGTGAAAATACAATTTGTTGAAACATAATTATCGCATCAATTGTGAACAATAAGCCATTAAATCCGAATGCTGATGAACATAGGATTAGTTCAAACTTACCCATATCTTTATGAAACTGAAGTAGAAATAATGAGGATACAATACATAAAATTACTTGTATGATTGAGCCAATGAGTACCTGCAGAGTATCATAGTAATATATACATTATTACATTAAAAGCATAACATACGTCATGAACATTTATTAGTTAATTAAATTATTTTTTTTATTTTTTATTTATAATATATTTACAATCTGTATACACAATAACACAATAAATAAATAGGATGACAATTTAATTTCTAGACGTGTCAAACGTGAGGGAGGGAGCGTCCATTGACAATATTTCCAATTTAAGAACTTGGGTAGGTATGTATTGTTGGAATAATATAATAATATATTATTGAGTATTAGATGTTATTTAATAGATCACGTAGCCATTTACGTTTGAGACGACGGAGCGGGTTATCAGGTAATGTGTAAGAGGATGGATTGGAAATAAGGGGTTTTGTGTGATTAAAGAAGTTTTTATGGTACTTGTTATAGTGATAGGTTGCAATTGTAGATATTGTTGGTAAATTGAGGTCGTGGTGTAGAGTACGATTAATGACGTACCAGAGTACATTAGTACAAAGAATTATTGAATGGAATGCTGGAAATTTGCTTAAATTTGAATTTTTAGAGGTTCTCCAGAGTTGGATGCTATATGTCATTGCAGAACGTAGTATTTATTTATAGATTAATAATTTGTTAATTAAAGAGATTTTGGATAGGAAAAGTGGTCTTAATTTGTATAGTTTGAAGTAAAGCGGCATTTTTTTTGCTTTTGTGTGGTCTTCCCATGTTAAAATTTTGTCGAGGAGGAGACTTGGGTATTTAACAGAATCGTGCATGGGGATTAACTGATTATTAAGGTAAACAGGAGGAATATTTTTAGAACTGAGGGTAAAGGCGATGTGGGTGGATTTGCTTTCATTAATTTTAATTTTCCATAAACCGAACCAATCTTGTAGTTGAGCTAGGTCTTAGGTGGCCTTGAAGGTTGTTTGTGGCAGTGATTATATCGGAGTTCGAAGTTATAGCTACATGACCTATGGCTGTATCATCGGCAAAGGTTGGCTAGTATGGCGTTGTTCTACTACGGTAGGTCTGCTGTATATATATATATATATATATATTGTAGAGAGTCGGGGAAAGGATACTACCTTGGGGGACGCCTACTTTTTTAGGATGTGAGTTGAAGATTTCATCTTCACATTTTACTGCTAATGTTCGGTTTAACAAGAATGATTTGAGGGTGAGAAATAACGGAATAGGCAAGGATAAAAGTTTGAACATTAGCCCTTTGTGCCAGACCCGATCAAACGCCTGTGCAGCGTCCAAAAAAACACCAGAACAAATTTTTTTTACTCTAGGGATGAGGCAATATTGTCGACTTGCCTGTGTAGTTGGTAAAGAGAACAGTGCTTGTTCTTAAAGCCGAATTGTGCGTTTGGAATATTTTTTTTTTCAATTTAATATCGGGTATATTCTTTTTAAAATAATTTTTTTTAGAATTTTGGAGAATATTGGAAGGAGGTTTATAGATTTATATGAGGGGGGACATCAAGAGGTCTGCCAGATTTGTGTATTAGTACTATAATTGAGTGTTTCCAAGTGAGAGAGATATAGGATAACCGCAGTATATTGTTGTAGAAGTATGTAAGAAGTATGATTGCTTCCTTGGGCAGATTTTTAGCGATTATCAAGCCGTGGCCAAAGATTTTTTTTTTTATGTTTTTTATAATGTTTAGGACTTTGAAAGGAGATGTGTGCTTTGTAGGAAAACACATTGGTAAAGTGTTGAATAATGAGGCTTCAACATGAGCATAGTGGCTTATATTGGATAAATTTGGGTGTGGTGAGAATTTATTTTCAAGGTCTGTTGCAAATAAGTTTGCTTTGTCAAGATTCAATGATACTAGGGAATTATCAGGATATCGTAGAGGAGGTATTTTAATTTTCTCATTTTGAATCTTTTTAGTTGCTCTCCAAAGTAACTTATCAGAGTTGAAGAGAAATTAAATAATTAAAAAAAAAATGTATTTTTCATGAATAATCATGCAATCTATTTTTAAATTTTGGAGAGAAAAAAATGTGATTCTATGTATGTATATGAAGTTGAAATACTTATCAAATATTAAAACGTTCTTGATAATTATTATATAGTGATTATTCCGATAAGTTAATAGGTATACCTACTTTTTGTTTCAAAAACTAAATACAATACTTTTCTGAAAATATTTTATTTTTTTTTAAATCGTTTGTTTAAAGTTATTTACAATTTATATTAGCATAGTATCTTTTTATATAGTGTACAATGAGTAAGTTTGATAAAGGTACTATTTGTATGGAACGGTGAAAAAATGTTAAAAGTTCCTAAACATGAGTAAATACATTAAAATAGAGGTGAAGATATACGTGTTATGCAATGAGAAGATTTCTAGACCATTCACGTTTTAAGTGTCTGACTGCAGTTCAATAGAATGAAGTTGAGCAACCTGCGATAAGACTGAATGATCCGTTCTAATTTTTATATTTATATTATTTTAAATTGTTTTGACAATACATTTTGTTTTTATAATATTTAAAAATATTAACACTATAATAATTGCAGATCCGTTATATATTATCTATTCATCTAATAGTTTATTATTTATCAACAATACTATAGGTATCTCTTTACCTAGTTACATTTTATACTACTTTTATGCTAGTTACACTGCAGGTAAACTACATTAAATTAATATATATATATTTTACTCACCAATTTCTTAGGAATTTGTTCTTTTATCAATAGTCCACATATGACAAGCATGGTAAAAAACAAACTTACATACACAGAAACTTGGGTAAAAACAATTTTGAAAAACCAGTGTGAATCATGATTTTGTAGTTGGAGTATCTTGATATAATCAGTAACATTTTTATTTTTGAATCCCATCATACAAATGGATATCATAATTGGGATTAGCTGAAAATTAATCACAACATAAAATCTCTTTATCATGTAAACAAGTTTTGTATAATATTATAACTACCATATATTTTATTTTTAAATATTTTAAATTACATATAGTATATTTCAAGATGCAAAGGGAGGTTTGCACTTGCAACATGATTAACCCAAAGCCCCTTATGATTATTGAGGGATGCATAATATGCATCACTATAATGTGTTAAATTTGAATTTAATATTGCTAAGTATATTTTGTTATATTATTACTAAGTACCTATTAAAGTAATTCATTTTACTATTAATAATACAGTAGGTTCAATTAATTTTTGACTAAAACATTGCATTTGAAAATGTCATTATGTATTTGTGTGTATAAAATATAATAATGTAAAAGGTTAAAAACTTATGAGGAATATCTGTGTTAAGTTTTCAAATCTTAGATTTAAACAGAATTGCAAATTTTCGTGATTTTGTCGAAATTCTAATTTTAGGCGCTTATACAAAACTATAGTAGATTTACGCTCAACTTTTTTTTTAATTTTCAGGCTTTATTAAACTGTCATGTTTTTTGACTGGTCAAAACATTTTTTATCGACAATAAAAAAAATAAATTAAAATAAACCGAAAATTTTTTATGCCTATAAATAGCTCAAAAAAAGTCAAAATGTATTGAACATTTTATGACGTGTAAAAACTCTTTATATAAACATTCAGTGAAAATTGTATGTATCTATAGATTTTTTTTTTGAGTAACGCTCAAAAAATAAAATTGATTTTGTCAAAAACCAGTTTTGCATAAAAATTTCAGTTTTTCCTTAATTATTTTTTGTTTTTTCTAACGCTTTTGGAAATTATTAGGAATTTTTAAAAATTATCTCTCAAAAGTACCAACTAGATTCACTTTCTTACCAGAAAATATATTGATGAAGAAAATCGAAGCATTTTTCTGGTAGAAAAAATGTTTAAGGACAAAAAAAGAAAAAACACACACATCATTATACAATTAATATATAAAATGGAATAATTGTGAAATATGTTAAAACATGTAGAAATATAAAAAATCAAATATAGCTGGTTTTATTGAAAATTTTGTGAAACGAAATAAATTTATCACGTCACAGTGAAAATATGAATTTATATATAAATCCGAGCCATAGTTATTACTTAATAATTAATAATTATTATGATAGTTTAGTTTTAATGTTAATACATGTAAAAGTATCTATATTATTATATATTATATTTTGCTCAACAATGTTGACGTGCAATGCCATATTTTCAGATAGTATTTGGTAGTGTCGCATAAAAGTGTTAAACTTTTAAGTGCCAATCGTTGTTAATAGGCGTGTGATATTAATATGTCTAATCGACATTTTAACATACGTCGTCGCATGACGAATAGTATAGATATCTATAAATTTATAATTTTAGTGCACCATTGATCAGATATTCAGAATAGGTACGTGTTATGTTTGTAGCGCGTCAAGTATGTATAAAATATCTGTTATTCAAATGAACACATTATTGTGGCTATACAAGTTCAACGAAAAATTATTAAACATATAGAAATCTATGGCATATATGATATTTTAAGTGTTTACACTTAACGTTATAAAAGCGTTTACTAATAAATTATTATATGGGTAAATTAATCAAATGCATAATTAATTAAAAAATTTTATTAATATAAATTATTTTTATATTTATAATAGGAATAGTTTTTTTTTTGTAAATTGGTAGAATATAATAATAAATAGAAATGTAGCTTTTATTCTAACGTCTAAAATCTAAACACTCAAAATATTTATAACAATAACAGATTAATTAATCTGTTATTACAAAAACGAAAAAATTATAAATAAAAAATAAATAAAAAAATATAAATAATTAATTAAACAAATAATTACAAATACGAGTCTTAAACAGTGGTATTGCAAAGTGAAATATTTTATCAGTTAATTCATTTTTTGAACGACCTACCACCCTTTGACTCGTACGCAGTACTTACTACCCATGTAGGATGTACAACACGCATAACAAAAATGTATCACTTTATTTTAAATTTGAATGCTGTAAATTAAGTATCTATTTATTACTATATAATTACAAAAAGTAATCAATATTAATTTCATGTAACAATGACTGAATATTGTATATATCGTATAAAATTATCGAGCAACTGCCCTTCAAAATCATGGCCAACACGCCACTGGTCTTAAATATATACCTATTAATTTCATAAAATAGGTAATTTGTATGCAGCTTATGCAGGATAGTCTTATGTATTATTAAACTTATTTTAACTAGTGAAAGGTCATTAAAAGGGTTTATTGTATAGTTTTGTCCAAACATTTACATATTATATCAATATACTTACAACAACAAAAAAATAAACATAGTATAAAAGACAAAAGTGCAAGGTGGTGATAAAAAAAATAATAAAGCAGCGATCAAAAACGACAGATTCCGTGTGCTTATAGATTTATAACATTGAAGATATTAACTTGAGTTAGGTAAGTTAAATCAACGTTAAACATATATATTATGTTAATAGTTATCAAGCAATATATTTTATTTATATTAAGAACATTATTATTATTTCAACTCGGTTAAAAATATCAGTAGCTATTAATTATTATTTTTAATCCCCATGGTGCATCTAGCTGGGTTGCATAAAAATTATTGAGCAACTTTAATTTTTTTTTCATATTAACTTAACATTTGTTTAAATAATGTCGGTCAACTATTTGTTTTCTCTCTCTGACCCACATCCTGCAACATTGAAGATTAAATCGTGTTCAGCAGAGTCATCAGAACGTTGTTAATTTTTGTATTACAGTGAAGTGATTTATTATGAAACTTAAATTTAATATCATTATTTGTGTTTGTACGTTGGATTATTTATTACATTTCTATTTTTATGTAAGTTATAAGTATCTAAAATATTTCAATTTAAAATTCCTCATTAGCTTTAAAATTGAAATATGATTAAAAAAAGCAAACGTGCTAACGCAAATAATTTTACTTCAATTTTGATGGAGAACCAATTTATTCCAACTAGTATGTGGTATTATGGTTTTTTAGTAAATGTTAATTTTTTTCTTCATTACGTTCACACTTTCAGCAACACGCTAAGTAATACGCAGTATAATATAGGATCTTACGAACTATTTACAATTGTAAACAGAAATCACGAAATTAAAACTCAAAAAAATAATAGTGCTTTAAAGAAATAAAACACAAATTGTAATATATATATATATATATATATATATATATATATATATGTGTGTGATGGATTCAAAAAAAAAAAAAATGAATAATTTTACGAATTTTACTTGTTTCAGCGCAATAACACATTAACCCGTACACATGGTTGACGGTTCTGCAACGAATGACCACAATATTTATAATAATAACAACAATGATATCATAAGTAAAACATTATAATAATATGATATTATAATATATTGTGTCACGTTTATATATTAACTTGTCATCGCCGCGTTGCAAGCGCGTGATTAGGATTTGTGGTTTAATGCGAACGTTCGGAAGGACTAATATAATACGAAATGATCCAATTGTATAAAAGAAGTCTGTCGAAAATTTGGTTGCAACATGATTCTGTAATTTTTTAGGAATCGAATAGATTTTAATAACCATTTATATTCGAAATTTCGCAATGACATTCGTTTGTTCTCGTTATTATAAAACGTATAAATGTATTATATTATATAATTTAAAAGTAAAAAGAACTCCAGAGAAGATTTGGTTGTTGATGCTTACAGCTAAACAATCATATTACTATAGAACAGAGTATATACATTATTTATAAAATGAAAATAATAATTTGAAAATCGATATACAATTTTTATAAGTTATTCATTATTTATAAAAAATATTAGTTATACAATTATATCAAAATAAGCGTCGTCAAATTTGTATTACATATTCGCACACCTATAGGTACACTTCAAGACATCATAATTTTTATGATTTATAAGATTTTTATTATTATTTTTAAAAGTAATTGAAACTTTAGATTTCCCTTTCCCAACGTACCAACTACATCCAATTAGCAATTTCTACTAGAAACTACCCTCAAAGATGAAGATCAAAACAATTTTTCTAGAAAAAGAGTCTTAACACATACAAAAGGTATTAAAAAACACGCATACATTATTGTAAAACTAATGCATTTATTACTCCGCTTCGAATGTAAAATGTCATAAAAATATTTTAATAATGTCGTTAAAAACAAAAGAAAAAAAATGGAAAAATTTGCAAAACAAAATTGAATTTAAGTACCTAACTGCACTTAAATCATACCAAAGTGTTCACCAAACGAATTTATGATTTGTTCTGTAATGCGCACGACTGAAAGTAAAAATACGTTAGAGTTTAAACAAATAAATAAGTATAGTATAATTATAGATATTTTTTATAATTTTTTCGGTTAAGAGAATATAATATAAGTATTGTCGTTTTGCTTAGCATAATTTGTAGGTACGCCGGACATACAAATAGAAGTTCAAATTTTAGCGGTTTTTTCTACGGCTACGATTATAAATATGCAAGTATAGAGGTGTTATAAGCGATTGATTTCAAACGAATTTTGTTGTTAAACTCGTATGATATTATACTATCGGAGGACAATCCAGAGCAGTGTGTGTTCTTACCATTTCGGCGATCCTCAATAGCATCAACATGTTGGCGGACGACGACGTTGGACGGCTGCGGCGGGCAAGTATAATTCTTATATACGTGTGTATAAGAAAACGACGCGTGCGCCGTCGTAATATATATATATATATATATATATACGCTTGTAGTGGGACACTCGACTGTGTTACGAGTTTATCGATGGTGTTGGCCGGCGCGTCAAATCGAACCGCAAAAAGCGCGAAAACGTCAGCAGAAACGCGACGACGACGACGATAATGTCCGATACCCGTTTACGAATATCTACACCGACCGTCACGCGATACCCTATTGTTTAAGCGTAATGTCGTTACGAGCATAGGCGCCCACCCGCCTTATCAGCCTTGAGTCTGCAGTAGATCAGTCGCGCGTTCGTCGCAATGTCAATAACACTCGAAAACATCACCACGTCGCGTCGGCACCGGTTATCTCTACTACACTCAACAAAATCTACAATCGATTTCGGCGAAACGCTCGCGCGCGTTCCCATCGGTGCGTCATATCGCGTAACGTGCTCGCTCGACGGGCGTAGAGAATACGCGATGCCGCGTCGTAAACATCGATGTGCGCTAGACACCGCTTCTTTGTTTTCATAGGTGTTTTTTTTTTTTTTTGTATTGAGGTCAACCGTCATAAAATTACATTTTAGTGCAATAATTCAGCACCACGACGAATTGGCATACGTATAATGCCGGGCACCGCAGTCTCCGGGCGGCGTGTCGACCTTGTAGTCAGAACGGTTGTGTGTTCGGTGGAAGGGTTGTGGCGGGCGAGGGGACAACGTGCGTAATATTCTATTTTGTTAATAACTTGCGTCGTTGTGGCCGTTATAGGACTAGATGGCGTAAGCGTAATACTATTGATATTTAATCGGAATGATATTCGGATAACGTGAATTGCGCCAAACGAAGGGAGAAAACAATTGTGAATTGCGCCCAACACATTTCATGAATACACCTACCTATTTCTATGTGCCTACTAAATTGTGCCCCACACATTTCACCCTTCAGGTGTACAATTTCAAGTATATCGCGCTCCGCAGATGCTATTTTTAAGTAATATTATTTTTATGATAGCCGTTTAGTATTGCCCAGAGGACACCACGAGGAGATGACCGTCGCTGTCCTCCAAAAGTTGTAAACATTTTATTTTTAATTAAATAATATGGGCGGGGGTATATTAAGTTTTTAACATATTTTTTTTTTAGGTAAATTGTATATAGAGATACAATATAATAAATTATTTTCTTATCATCATAGTCCATAATGATGCGACATAATTTTCATATATTGAACCCTCGTAATATTTTTTTTTATTGCTTAATTTTTTTTTTTTCAATTTTCAATCGAAAAATAGTGGGTGCAATATTATTTACTATATTATTTTATACTACCTGTTCACTGTGGGCCCAATGTATCGCTCTATAATATATTCTAGTCTTTTCGCGATATGAATTATAATTTATGATTTTCGATCGTCGTAATAAATGATGAGATTATTTGTCGCATTATCTTATGTACACATCACTATACCGGGGCTGTAGATACTGGGTGGGAGGGGCAGACTAATATAGGTTTTATTAAACAAATAAAAGTAAATTTTTAAAGCAGTTTACTAGTGTGCGATCTCGTCTCTCATATGATACAATGATTTGATTTCGCAGAACCATAATATTTAGAGTCGGTATAAAATAATTTTCTTTGATATTTAAATGCAAAGATATTTTCAAAGACTCGTACACTCGGATGATGGTTACATTTTATAATTCATTAGAGTAAATACATTAACTGTTAAGACATATTAAAAAAAAAAACCATTAATGATTTAATATTTTGATATAAATATTATTGACTGTTATTCACAACTTTTTCTTCAAAAAAAAAAAAAAAAATTAAAAAATATAACAAATTAATATTACATTGTATAATATAGTAAAACTAATAAAAAAAAAATATCACTCGTTCTCTCGCTAGACTTTGGTATTTAAATCTTAAAATAATTTTAAATTTCTGCAAGAATAATTTTAATTAAATTTAAAAATAATTAAATTCTAATATTTCTTATTACATTATTATTATTATTATTATTATTATTATTGTTGTTGTTGTTATTGTTATCGTCATTAATATGTACAGGCGTAATACAGCTTATAATATATTATTTAGTAGAATTCCAGATTATATTAAACATTTATTTATTCATTTAATAATTTTGTAAATTAAAATAACACCACTATTTGCTTATTATATTATATATAAAATGAAATAATTTTAATTTTCTTAAATAAAAAATTTTTGTTATTATTTAAATCACTGACACGTCAGCAAATTATGTGGAAATTACTGACCTATTGTTTTAACCTAACCAGTTTCAAAAACTGTCGAAAAATGTATTAAATCAAGATTGATCTTATTTTTAAACAATCATAATTATTTCTTGTCTTATCAATTTAGCTTTCACTTTAATATGTCTACTATCGATCATTTAACTAAAACCTCTCATTTGATACATTAAGATAAAAAATCTAATGTCCTTAGTATTTTCTTTGATTTTAAAAAAGCATTGGATTCCGTAAACCATGATTTATTAATCAAATACTTACATTTTTATGGCATAAGAGGCAATATTTTTAATTTAATTAAATCATTTATCTCTGATATCCCTCAACAAGTAAAACTTAATGAAAAATTAAGTGGTGTTAATACAAATTGTTTTTTCAGTACCTCAAGGTACAGTACTATATCCTGTTTTATTTATTACTTATATAAATGGACTTTTTAATTTAAACCTTTGTGCTCTGATTTATTGTTATTTTCATTAAAAGTGCTAACTATAACGTTTTATTTAAGTTAGCTAATTATTGTTTATCATCAGTAAAAAATTGGTGTGACAATAATAATTTACAGTTAAATATTAATAAATCTAAAAATGTTATTATTAATAGTACAGATAGGTCATTTTACAAGAACTCTAACAATTCTTTATGTGCACACTCTTTTATTAATTGTATATTTTTAAATCGCTTTTGTGTGTATTTACCTCTGAAAAGAGTCGACAGCATTAAATATCTTGATATAAATTTGGACCACATACTAAAATTTCTAAAAAAACATGTATATTTTGCTATTAAAATTTTTGTTTAGAAATCTTTTATAAGTTTGGAATACTAAAAAATATTATAGTTAATAAAACTATTAAAATGATTTGTTTAGCCCTTGCACAATCGATTTTTTCTTAGTGTCTCAGTGTGGGGGCTCCACTTACTCGTTATATAAATATTTTGTCAATCACTATTAACTCTTTAATTAAAATAGTTATCAATAAGTCATCGCAGTATTCAACTAATTCAATTTAATCTGAACTTAAAGTACCTACTTACTTTAATTCAAATTTATGAGAGAAAGATATTATTGTATTTGTATATTGTTAATATTAATCAATTTCACATTGGTATAACACTAGAATCATAAATATTTATTATCTAATTATCCCTTTTAATAATACTAATTTTGGAACACAATATCCAATAATTAAAGGGATTTCTTTATTACTCAAATATATTATAAATTTCTCCAACTTTGATAATATTCACAATTTCAAGAAATGTATTAATAATATTTTTCTTGTTTTTTAATTTTGCATTTTGGTATTTTCTCTTTTCTTTGAATTGAACATTGTGTATCGATGTCTTATAATTTATTTTTATTAAAATTTCATTTATTTATAAATTAACTCGGTTCAACCACATTCAAGCATTTTTGCTTACTGGATGTGCTTGCAGTTTGTTTTTATTTATTATGTTTTATTACCATTATATATTTATATTTTGTTTTGTTACGATTAAATAAATGTTATTATTATTATTATTATGAATTATGTTATAAAACTGTTTTGTTATACAAATTGCGCATAATGTTTTAAAGACTCTATATCAAAAATATTATTATATTAAATATTAATCATAAACCTTATTAAACCTAATATATCATTATAATCACCCGACACCCACCACGCAGATTTGTTTGAAATTGCGAGAAACTATAATATTGAAGTTAGGTATAGCCATAGGTGCACTTTTATAGATATCATATAATATTTAACCCCGAGTCTGAGTGAACGACGCTTCAAACGCGTTCTATTTTTTTTTTATTTCTCTCTATGACATTCAGCTCATCAACACTAAAAATTCGGTAGGCTGACGATGACGATATATTATACACGATCGTCTTTGTTATAGATATAGGTATTTAATTTCATGTAAAATGTATATACCGTAACTTATGTAGTTATTTAAAATTGTTAATTAGGTATAGCCGTATATATGTATGTATAATCATTGAATTTGATACAATAGTCAATACTTAAAGGCTATAGTTACACTCGACTAATTTTTGTCTAAAGTCTAAGCTAAATTTAATCGCGTGAATCATGTATTCATGTGAATATAAAACTATTATAAGACATTACGTAGTATTTTCATACTTCTTTGCTTATTGTTGTATGATATTAAAATGTGTGTGCCATTGAAATAAAATTCAATTTCCTTTTGGCACAACTAAACATGTTTTGAAGGGTTCCAACGTTTGTTCGACGTATACAAATTTACGATTTTACTATATTAGCAAATAATATATCTAGTAAAAACTAAAAAAATACGCACGTGTTGAGTATACGTCTGTATGTCTACAGCTATTAAAACTAATTAAAAACTTGAATTAATGTGAAAAAAAATTGTGCACACCTATAATATAGATAATTAATAGATATATTTATTTAGGACTCGGCTTATTTCGGTTATTTTACTGTTTTATTAGGTAATTATTTATTTAAATTTATGTTAAATTTGTATTTTGTATTGTTATTTTGTTATTGGGAATAATAATGAGAAAATATGAGGAAAAAAATACTAACGTTTATTGCTGTAATTTGATATAATATCGAAAGCATCATGATATGAAAATTCAAGCGAAACGAAAAAAGTTGTTTTTGTTCTTTTAGTGTTTATTTAAAAAAAATGTATATATCATAGAGTATGCTGAGTATGTAGTTTTACAAAGGGTATTATAATGTAACCTGAAAAAAAATTGCAAAAACATCACTTGCACACAACTGAAGATTTAGCTAAAAATCATCATAATTAAATATATATTATATAATAATAATATCGCGACGGATTATCACTAAACAAATCAATAATGAAAAAAACGCATATTCTAATAAAGTAGTATTTCTGAATGAAACAAGACGCATGCGTATTGGTTATTTCTAAATTAAATTTAAAGTTTTCAATCAATAATTTATTCATCACGCTCAAAATATGATTCTGAAAGTGGTTGCATGATTTATAAATCTACTATTATAAGGGTACAGGATTTGTGTACAATTCTGATAATTTTTTTTTTTGGGACTTACTTGAATTTTATACTGAGAGCTAGTCACAGAAAAACGCGATTACCTGGTCACGTCATGTAATTTTAATAATATGCAGGATTGCTTTGAACTTGTAAAAAGACGAAAAATACATAATTTTGCAGCTAAACATTTTAGAACCAACACCATTATCAATACCTCTATGCATTTTTAATTTGACAAAGTTCAGTGAACGCGGTTGAACTTTAACGTATAATTATATAATTTTATTTTCTTATCCATTTTGAAATAAATAATTATTATATTATGTCTGATGAAATTACTTTGTATAAAGAGTCTTGTGTAATGGTAATTCCTCATGAGCTGGTTTATCAGACGAGTGACAAAAAAATATTAAATGACCGAATTTATTGGATGACTACAATAAACTTTTTTTTTAAAAAGGTGTACGCTAAGTGTGTAACTAAAATTGTTTATTAATAACATATCGACCCGGTTATTAGCAACTGTATATTAACAATTTTTGAGTATTGAATCTGGTCATTGGGCCATTGATAAATACTATATTTGCTGATTATAATTTTGACACTTATATTTATGACGATGCAATGTTACCTCCATATATACGGGCTCTACAATTTGAAACTATAATCTAAACAGGAGTTTACAATAAAACTAGAAACGTATAAGTACACTGAAGAAAAGGACAAGGATTTTAGTTCGAAAGATTTATATTCTTAACGGAATATAAAAATACAACAAAGAAGAAAAAACAAGATTTAATTTTGTAAAATTGTTAACACATTCCTTATAATAAAAATGTTTTTATACTATATTATAAATTGACAGTATAATAAATAATTATTAATAATAATATTTAACTATACCTATCTAGTTTTAAATTTTATATTTATTTTTAAAAAAATGTCGTTTCATTAAAATTATAATTTATTTATATTAATAATAATTACGTAGTTGTGCAAAATTCTCGGTGACCTTTAAACATATATATAAATACTTAATTTTTTGTATATTTTTACAAGACAATTTTTACAGTGAGTTAATTAAACTTTTTTTTTAAATAAACATTATTTCTGAGAAATGGGTGTATACTGTATATCAAAAATTTTATTTTGTTTACAGTTGCAATTTGATAATATATCAACTAATTAATTATTTATTATATTATTATTATTCGTACGGCAACAATAACACAGTAACATTTAAATACAATAAAATAAAATAAATAAATATATAAGTGATATTAATAACAGTACATTATATAGTATTTAGTCAAATCTAGATTTCTATGTCCAAGGCCCTTAACCATTCAACTGCTTCCTTCGTAACTTCATTAATTCCATTAATGTCCAACTCGAACATTATTCTATTTGAGCATTCGTCTATAATATGACTCATAGTCTGGCCGTCATATCCACAATCACATTCTGAGCTGTCCTTTAATTTTCATTTGAACATCATATGTCCACATCTTCCATGTCCAGTTTTTAATTGGTTAAGAATTACTAACCCTTTAACTCTTTGTGTGGGAACCTTTATCAAATTTTTATGTAATGCCGTATTGCCCAGCAACGTCTCCTTCCATTTTTTAGCACTGCAGAACTGCGACTGGATTAGTTCTCTGGCCTTGACCCACGATGGTTTCCTTGACTTTAATCTTATTTCTGGCACATTTTCTAAGTATTTGTAGAGGATTGAGTTTTTGTGGGTATAGGTTTTAATAAATAGTCTCACTAATACTTTATTCCTTCTGATTTTTGGTGGTACGATATTTGAAAGAATTAGCAGCCATAGTATTGGCGTCGACTGTACTACTCCGTTTATTAACCGCATGGCACTGTTTAAATGCGTATTCACCTTTCCTGAGTGTGCGTTATTCAACCAGACTGGAGCTCCATATTCCGTTGTAGAATACACTAACGCGATTATTGCCGTTCTCAAAGTAGCCCCCCCATCCAATTCTAGCTAAATAGTTTTTGCATTAAGTTCACTCTCGTTTTAAGTTTTTTCTGTAGCTTCTCAGTATGATTTTTAAATGTCAACGATCGGTCCAATGTTACTCCCAAATATTTTGGTGTAAAGTTATGGTTTACTTTTACTCCCTTCAACTAGACAGTGAGTTCCCTGTTTGCTTCTTTATTATAAAGATGAAATCCACATACCTCTGACTCATCTGGATTTGGTCTTAGTCTCCATTTGTAAAAGTGTCTTTCCAAGGTGTTTAACTCATTTGTTCATTGTTATTTGTTTATTTGTTATTGTTTCAGAAATTTATTGTACATGTCCTGCGTCTTAGTAAAAAAAAAATAATAATAAACATCCGTAGTCATACAAAATACACGGATATAGGCAGTTTAGTTGCACCATAGTCGTTGATTCATTTTATCGAGTTTAATTTGAACTGCGTTACATCAGCACTGCCATAATACACAAATTTGAATTTTAAAACTATTCAGTATTACCTATGTAATTTTAATTTAAAATTTCGAACAAACAAAAAAAGTTTGTTAAACCCTCATAAACACGTAAAAAATGGTTTTTCATCCATGTGAGTGCTGTGGTCATATCATACACTACGATTATTCATTTATTTATCAGTACCATCAAACATATAATATGTTAATAATGGTTCGTGGTATAAATAATTTAAAATTAATTTTAAAAAATGTTAAAAATTGTATTGCTTTTAAAAACGATAAACAATAATAACATACGTTATGATGAAGTTTCAAGTCCCTACGATAAATATTTTTTGAATGACATTAAAATAACTAAAATCATTAAAGAAGGATTGTTATTTTATGTTTGATTATCAAATGTTATCAAAATCTAAACTTCAAAAGTCTATAAAAAATTTAACATTTTATGTATTTTCGATATTTTTAAATTTCTATATAATTTTCAAGTCTTTTAACTTAGTTTTTAACATAGATAAAAAATATAAAAAAAGTTAAATGTCAAATAAAAATAATAAGTTCATAACTTAAAAAGAGCCAAAATATTTTAAAATTTCTATAAAGTTTAAAAATTCTATAGTAAATATTCATCGTTATTCATTTTTGAATTACAAAATATAAAAATAAATTTAATCAAAACTAGTGTTGCGTGAATATTCTCATTTTCCCATATTTTTTCTAGTTTTCTCCTATTATATTGTAAATACAATTTTTCCACGTAGCTGTGACCATATAAACTATTCAATTTATTACAGCAAACAGTTTTCTATCGTGTTCCCTCTCCCATACATAATATTAAACCTAAAAATATATCTACCATTTTGTAGCAACTTGCAACTTCATTTATTCATTTGAAAGTTCAAAGAGATTATTATATTAGGATAAAAGTATAGTTGACAACTTCACAAAGTAACACATATTATACATATATAATATTTGTATTATAAGTTATAACTGTAAGAAATGTACAGATTACTCGCGAATATTTACCAAGTTCTAAGAAGTTTGCAATGAAAAGTTGAAAAGGCCACGCCGTCAAGGGTGGTATAAAAATTATTTTAAATAAAAAATTTTAAAAAGCATAACGTGTGCCATTATAACTTGGTATATATAAATGTATTGTATAGTATCGCGTGAACTCGAAAAAATATCAACTTTTGTAAAATGGTTTAAAAACAGATATACCATCAGTGTATATAAAATTAAAACAATATAACTCTATCTGACATTTTGATAAAAATTAAATTATTATTTAATATTTAATATTTACGTTTATGATATTTATTTAATAAATTATGGAAACAATTTAAAACTGCGATTGAAGGTATAGTCATTACTATTATTACATTGCAACAGAAGCATGTTTTTTTGTTCATTTTATTACAATTTAATAATTTACTAACGTTTAATATGCATTGCGTATGGTACAGTTATCTTTCAAACATAACAAGTGAATAATATTATTGAAATGCCATGTCTTAATATTATATCATTGAAATTCCTGAAGGTCATTACTCTACAGCTCTATTATCTTTTCTGGACAATGGGTAATGGCATGTTTTTGACATTTAAAAATATTTACGTAATACGCAACGGAGGGTTGGATTATTTTAGTTTTTCTTGAAACAACATTAATTGAATTATTACAATTACAGGCTATATACTGTAATATTTTAAATAAATTAATTTATAATTTGTTTATTTTTAAAAATAATATACAATCTTTAGGTATTTTATATTAAATTGACACAATAAGCATACGTTATTAGTGAATACAAAAGCATAACAGGAATTAACTTAGAAAAATGATGAAAGATGCCACACATTGATAGCACTTTCTATTATTAATGTTAATTATTAATATAATAGTTATAACATCGAAAACCGTTAAATATAAGGCGTACATATGCAATAAATAATAACAAAGTATTCTTATTTCTTTTGTTGATAACATTAAAGGTATCGAGATAGAGAAATAATTATAGACTCTAGCTAATGGGACATTATTGTTATTATTGTTTACGTATACATGTAATACAGTGGTAAGAAAGAAAAGGATGGGGTTAATTAACGTAGAATGATCGGAAACATTTTGATAGCTTTGTTTCATTTTTATAATTATTGGGTATTTTAATATTGATAGAGTAGGAAGCAACAGAGGCATACCGCATACTATGGTTAATCAGGACTCGGGAAACGTGAAGAGTATGAAAAGGGACACCGTGTGTTTTTTATTAGGATTATAATGGTTATTATTTTTTTAGTGCTTGGGAAGAGATTTGTAGTTTAGACATCCCTTGAAGTTAGATGTGTGAGCACCTCCACATAAAGTGCACTTGGTTTAAATGTTTTTGTCTAAAATTAAATTTTAAATATTTTTAACTTTAAAAAATGTCTATAAATATATTTTTAAAACGAACGTAACGAAAATGTAGTATATACATAAATTACCATAATAAAAAATACAAATTAACTATATACATGTAGATAAATTTTTTTAATAAAACTGGAAACTTAAGAACTAGCAGTGTACCATACAATAAACCATACAATTTTATTTAAATAATACATTTTATTTGACTATTCGTACGTCCGACAGAGCCAATCTTTTTTGAAGAAAATTCTATTTACAAAAAATAATTTTCAACTCCTAAAATACTATTTTCTATAATATTAACTATCCACACCATTTAGGGTTGAAGCTTTAAGCTATCGGAAACGCTAAAAATCATACTTATGGTTTTAAAATAAATAAAATTTTATATATAAATATAATATATGCAATCATTTTGTAAATGTCACTATTTTTTTTTTACTATAACAACCCAAGAATGATTAACGTTAATACTAAAAATTCTAATTAAATTTGAAAAATACTGTAAAATAGATTAATATGATATACGTTGTAAAAATAACAACTGTTATTCTTAGCGTGCTCCTGATATCATCTTTATCTTATCTGATATTCATAAGTTTTATTGCTTCGGTTTTAGTTTTATTTATTAAATAATTTTAAAATATTTTATGTATTCACATAATATAGTAGTTATACCTAATGGAATTATTAATATAATAGTGATTTAAACCATGATTATGCGATTATGCCAGTTCTTATACATATTATACATATGGACATTGCTCGCTGTACAGTTTTGCGTAACTATCGACAAACCGACAAAGGGTCTTAAAAACTCTGGGTCCCCTCCGCAAAGCTGACTCATCCGATTCGTTACACTCGCCCGGGTCTTCTTGGCGCCACATTAAATTTATCATCGAGTCCGACATGTTATATAGGCTATGGTCGTATTTTTGTTCTCTGCGGTTTTATAAATATTAAAACTGTAAACATCGAATCGACAAAATTCCCGAATAAACTATATACGAAATATAGGTACTATATATTACAATATTGTTTTAATTTACCGTATTGATGGAATTTCGTATAAAAGTCGCGATGTCCATAAAATTAACGGTATAATAAATTACGATTTATAGACTTATAGTATTAAAAATCACAATTATAATATGTAATATTGGTTTTTTTTATGTAGACACTTATATAGTACAAAAGAAATAATAAGACATAATAATAATAGACATTTAAGTAGAATCGAATTGTTAATTAACTAGATATATGATATATATTATGCTGCCATGGCTAATGTATTATACAATACCTACAATCTACGGTCTACGGCGCCAAAGTCTAGACTATTATATTGTATAATTTTGAATAAATTATATAATATTTACGTGCATTTTTCAATTTCTATCGACAATACGCGACTAGTAAATATAGAGCTTACATGTATGATGAGTCCTAAAAGTTTATTAATAAGTTCCGTGTCATATGTTTTTAGTGCAACTTTGAACCACATCGGAGTTACATTAAACTTTAAAAGTAATCCAATATACTTTATTATTTGGTAAAACGCGTCGATATTCGATACAAGCTTTATCGTGATTATTTTCCGTATACATAAATATCGTCAATGACAATTCCAAAAAAAATGCGTTTAACCAAAAATGTACAAAAGAAATTACAGAACTTTATGCGAGAATAATTTCTGCTTATTATATATACATTCATATAGTGGCGCCCAAGACATATTTTTCAGACGTATCAAGACAATTTATTTATAATTATATTTGTTATCATTTGTATTATTTATATTTCTGTCTTATCTGTAGGTACTTATATGTATATTGTATTTGGATCTTATGATCCGTTAAAATTTTAAAATAAATAACTGGCGCTACCACTGTGCTTGAAAATATAATAAAAATGTAGTGTTTTGTATGCAAAAAATGTCTAGCCCCCCTCCCATCCGCATGACAAATTTCTAAATACGCCACTGTACAACTTACTGTTATTAAATATTTTTCTTTGAATATTGTTCTCCCTTTATTTTCAATGTGTAGCAACTGCTACACCTAAAGTCATAGAGTTGGGCGCTACTGTATTCATGCCTACCTGTTATAGAAACATAAGGGATTTATTATAAAATATAAAACTTAATAATATGTTTGTCATGGTTGATGACTCAAGGCTGAAACACGATCGATACCAACCATATTAACATATCCAACCACAGCTCTATCCTACCAGTCCTGCAAAGTTCACGATCTATACACCTGTTATATACGTATCATGGACGTGTATACAGAGTGTTTCACCAACCGTGCTTACACCTATTTTTATAATACATTTATTCAAATTCTAATTTTTGGAACTTTTAATGACCATATATTCAGATAGGTACTTAGATTTTTATATACCATTTAAGAAGTGATATGTGGCGATACAAACTTTTTTCCAAATGAGAATCTTCCTTTTTTTACTGTAAACTGTTAAATAGGTACCTAAATGATTTTTTTGAAAATATTTATGTATCTAGTTCGAAGTTCAGACAAATATATAATTTTTGTGTTATTAATTTTTTATATTTTTTAATTATAGGAAACAATCTTAAAAAATGATTCTAAGTTACCAGTAAAATATACGTAATATTTAGTATAAAGGCTATACTTATTATATACTCAATATTTAAGTACTACTATATTATATTACTATTATTATTATAAATTAAAATTTTATAAACATCATCATATCTTCAAACTACTATTCGCGTGGCCCAACGTATGGGAATACAATTATCGTCTTTAGAAAGTATTCAAGTTTAATAATTTAGAAACTATTCATTCGAATTTTGATTTACCTATTGACTGTTATATACATAAACATGTTCTATAATTAATTCTATTTAATAATTTACGGTAAAAAGGGTGGTTTTCATTTGACAAAAAAAGTTTGTATTCACTCTATAAACTTTTACTAATTGAATAAAAATAAATAAATAATATTATTCAACTAGTTGTATTAGATTTTTAAGATATTTAGATGTAATATATAAAGTAATTTATATATTTTTAACAACATTACATAAGAACTATAGGTACCTTTATATTTCAACTATCGTTTGGTTATCGATCATAACTCATAAATCATTAGTTATTAAATAATACATGTATTGATGTATGAATATATAGGTAATATACAAGCTATATATTCTATAGATGTAATTTAAAATATTGACTTTAGACACTTAATTTTTTTTTTAGTTGAGCACATTTCCTTAACGTTTTTATCGTAATTATTGGCGGAAATTGAGAGAAGGCGGGTGGCTTAGCTTCAAAAAACAAATGAACAAATAATTTATTGTAATATTTTCTTTTTTTAAATGTATAGTATAAAATATTCATTAAAAAAGTGCTCTATAGAATATTTTCTTAATAAAACCGGTAAATATTTTGACAACAAAAAAAATTCCTCATTTATTTTCACAAATTACTTGCGTGAACGATTATAGTAATTATTTCAAAAACAAATAATCGGAGAATGATTTTCCGGGTAGAATCGGGTAATTTAGGGAGAATCATTATAGGTACACCGCACACGTGTAAAAAGCATTTCAAGCGATTTCAAACACTTATCAGTTATCATATAAAACTATGCTCATGTATTTTTGATATTATTAAAATAACTATTCAAAAATCGTATATACTTATTTATACTTCAAACTAGTTCAAAATCTAAATGAAAATTGCAATGTGTATATGTATAAATAAATGATAATATAAGTAATGGTGAATATTTTGAAGTCGATTATAAATATTTTTTTGGATTTTAACATATCAATTAATTTAAATTGTTTAATAGACGTTATTTTTCGTTTCATTATCCAATTTTGTCAAAATTCGATTTATTCAAATCTTCATATGAATGTAATCTGCCTTACTTAAGCTTAAATTTTATTAATTCAAAAAAAAAAAAAAACAATTTTTAAGTGTTTTTGTATTAAATATTATCAGACTTTAGATAATTATTGAAAACATTATATTTTTTTTATAGTTCTTAGATATAAACGGTTGGTACGTTTTCGTTATTTTTATACCTATATAAACCTATACCATTCCTATTAAACCAAAAAATTAAAGGATTTTGTAATCTTATTATATTTCTATATATATTTTTGAGTGAAGCAAGAACATTTTTTTTTATTGTGTAAGTATTTAAGTTGTAAGCTAAGTTTATAATTTGCAACAAAATGAATATCTACGTATTCAATGATTTGCTGACGTTGACGTCAAAACTAGAATTTTTTTAATTTACTTACTTTGTTTATAATAATAATAAGACTTTATCAGTAGCATACTTACTTGTACATAATTATAAAATGATTATATACAGATATATTATATATAGTGACAACGATTCTTGTAAGCTCAGCTTGTGTTGAAACTTAGAAAATTGTAATCAGAATCGTGATTTAAGTTAAATTATACAATTTAAAATATATATTTTAATATAATCTATTAAATTTTCTACCTATTTTTAAATAAAAACCAATTAATTATATTAGGATTATACACTTTTTATCAAAATCTAAATTGTATATAAATAATTTAAAATCATTAAGCGTTTTGTACTATCAAAAGAAAAATTGATTAATTATAATTTAATCGATTTGAATTTTGGTGTAAATTACAATTCCTATTTCTTATTGCCTAAGTAAGTGCAAATCATAAACACAATTCAAAAATTTTGTATATATTTTGGATTAATTTTGGTACAAATTGACTACATCCGTTAGGCCTCCCCCCGCCCCGCCCTTCCAACAATACACGATTTACACCCATGATCATGTAATCTACATTATAGTGCCGGATGAAAATATTTGGTATTTTTCCAAGATTAATCGACACGCCCAAAATTTAAACCTCACGGAATTTTGTTTACTCTGAGAGGCCTAAGCCCTCCAAAAATCCTCAGGACGCGGTCAGACTACGATTATATCATGCACTGCAAAGTCTCCAGAAGTCTGTAACTTGTTGCGTATATGATATATGCAACGGATATAAGTTATTGATTAATCGATGTTTAAATAGTATTCAAATCAATACAGAAAGGTTAAGCATATAGTACAGTGGATGGTGATCGGTGATGATTTGAATAGTAATCTAGCGGAGTATTTTTAGTTTTGTCGTATTTTGAGTTTACGATTTCTTCGACTGTCCTACATTTAAATAAATAATATGATCCGTACACATTACAACACGAAGGTTATACTTCAGACTGCTGCAGATTGTAGAGGTTATTTAATAATAAATAATAGGCACTATATACAAGGCTCCAGTAACAGGATAGTCAAGTATTACTTCAAAGAATATCTTTCGAAATACAAGATGTGTGTATACAACTGTTATCAATTACTTTGGAAAGCCGTATCGATACATATACAATATAGATATAATAATAAAGTTACACAATATACCTCTATATATACATATTTGTTATTATAATGTAAGTATCGAGTATTAATATAATATGTATAAACTTATTTAGCTAGGTAATATCAGCTACAGTAGCACAATTGTCCACGATATTCATCGGTATTACGTTTTCTCAGCGGCGCGTAATTCAAAAACTACTATATATGTGTTATTAGTATCGTATATATGGCGCGGCGGCGGCAGAATTCATCAATATCGCGTTAGCGATACAAGAGCAATTTCATACTCGAAGGGATTTCGACCAAGTAGGTACATCTTTACGATAGGTACTCTTATTTATATATTATAACGACGACATTATGCCAGTAACATTTCAACGATATATATTTCACCATCGCCGATGTACCTATACATATATATACAATTTAATAAACGGAATACGTATATTAATAATCTTCCCTTTTTATTTTTACAACATTTTCGGCATTTCTTCTAACCGTGCAACATTCGCGACCCGACCGCGGCAGGGTAAATTGATTTTCAATCTCGCTGGAAATATGCATTCCTCTCCCTCACACCGCCATCCACACCCTAACCATACATATATATATTTACTTCATCCGGCAAGTGCGTCGGTCCTACCACCAGGCATCCCTCCGGCAAATCTTATTATATTTTTATCTCTTCTCGCTGCGGCGGCGTTGGCAGTGGTCGAGCGGAGGTGTGCGCGCCATATAACGGCAGCGGCCACCACTCGTTGGACGGGGATGAGGGTTAGAAATAAAAAGTAATGCGATCTAGGTTATGTTCCCTCTTACAACACCCTTTACCGCCCGCTAACACACACGAAGAGCGCGCGCCCGCTTGTCGATCGGTGGGGGCGACGTACAGGCGCCACAGATGCCTAGCGGTGGCGTCGCGCTGACCGTTGCGAGGTAGGCGTGGCCAGCGGCTTCGGCGCGTCGGCGACAGCTTATCGAACGCGCACGCGGCGCAACTGGTCGGGAGCCCTCACTGACGCCGCCGCCGCCGCCACTGACGCCGCGAAGTACGTCGTCTCGATGTCCCGGCACCACCGCGTAGTCGCACCACCGTAGTCATATGGCTACACGACGACTACCACGGTGGCCACCGGCTGCCGCGATAATCATCGCCGCTGTTGTCATCACGGCTGTACTCCATCAGGCCGCCACCCAAAACGCCGTCAAAGACAAATCGGGTAAGGTCGATGGTATTTATGATAAATTAATAAATAATTATGTAAATCACTATAGGATAATATATTATAAAATAAAGTATATATATATTGGTATACCTGTACAAATACGATAGCGACGATTATTATGCCTTATATACATAATGTGCTATAATACGACGATGGAGAATACAATAAAATAATATAGGAAAAGACAAAAAATATACCTATTTCAAGTATATTATATTCATTTTTCGACATGTTTATTTTTCCTGGCAACGCATCATCAGTGATGTACAAATTTCGTCGCGTACAATACTTCCCATCCGTAGACCACGGTGTTTGCTCCGGTGCACAGTCCGCTGATGATCCGCAATCCCCATAGTGTATCGTAGCCGAACACGTCTTTGATGATAAAAACTGTCGATATCAGGTGCAGGATCACCGCCAGACCCGAAGAGTATAGTGCCTGGAAACGAGTAACGACGATGTTCGGTGTAGCAACAACAATAACAATGACAATATAATATAATAAAAATTGTGACACGACGTCCGAACACGTGCGCATTTGGCCGGGGGACCGTGAAAATTAAATTAAATTTAAAACGTACCCAAAAAGTCGATTTTCTGTACGGCTCGGCCCATATACGTATTTAGAAATATTTAATTTGGGGAGGGGAGGGTGAAGAGATAAGATGTAGTTTTCTGTAAGCAAGAGGCTTTTGTCCCAAACACTCCCTGATTTAATATTACAAAATTATTTAATCATATAACAATATGATCAAACTATATAATTATTTATAGATTCATTTGTATATCTACCAACAAACACAATATCTTTTTTAAATTCTATTATTTTCAAAAAATCCACATATTTATAACTATAGTTATTATATTAAATTTCTAAAACGAAGAGGTTAAACTCTGACTGACACTCGCTCCCCCCCCACCCAATATATACGTCACTGGCGCGGCAAATAGGCATCTAGGTACGATAGACTGTATAGATACGTCCCAGAGCATAGGTCTTGATAATTTTGAGTCGTTCAAGTACTAACCGTATAGTGCATACCCACTTAATTTTATTAAATGTCGAACATACCGCAAAGGCCTGCAATGTGTCTTGCGAAACGTACAATAATCAGCCGGGTGATATTGATCGTCGGGCTAGCTGTAGTGCGTGTGTGTGTGTGTGTGTGTGTGTTTGGGTCGCGCGCGTGTTGTTATTATATTTCGCATCCAATTTTCTGTCGTGCCGGCGAAATATAATAATAATAATAATAATAACATACGGAATTATAACGGACCTCCTTCCTCTACTTCGGTTGTTCGACACGCGAGTTTTTCCCCCGACGGCGTGTGACAATGATGTTTTTACACCCAATATAGCTCGGCTCATTAATTTTCCTTGTACACACAGACGCGTATAATTTACGTGTGTGTGCGTGTTTATTATATGATATATATAGCCATATACATATGGGGTCACGTTAACCCTTCATTATGTGTTCGACAGCCCTTTTCCTGCGTGTGCGTGTGCCTCGGCAACGGCGGCAAGTAACGTCGTCGAATTAACCGGATTATTATTATTATACAGCAGGTGCCTTCAGGCAATTTCACGTTTGAAATTTTTATGACGCGTACACTGTGCACGAGTCTTAGTCTTGTATTTATAGAATTTCGTCATTTCTAGAAAACTAATACATAAGTGGTAGGTACCTAGATTGCAATGTATACGCCTAATAAAATATAATCCATTACATTATTATTTATTATTATATTGTCGGAAAAGTTTATCATAATACAATATGAAATCGTCATCGTCAATCGACAACCGGTAAAGGATAACGGAAATTGCACTTACAAAATAATAACTGTAATTTTTTTTTTATTTTTATTTTATTCTAATGTTCATTGAAACGACTTCAAGGGTTTCGTCAAATGCTTATCACAAATAGGTAGTAGGGAGATCGTGCGATCTATTTATCTATGTATATATTACTATATTACCATACTATGTGCATGATACTACCCCCTTCTTCAAGAAGAGACGTGTGCGGTCTTCACTCCCAGTGGAGTGGGATCTAGTTGGAAACCGGGTGACGCAATCTGACGACAGCGCGGAAAAATGGTGATTGCGTAGAATCACACAATTTTTTTTTTTTTTGCACTTTACTATGAATTGAGCCGATGACTGTGTGAGTCGCAGTCAACTGCGTGACCACTGCGGCCCCAATCGTAAATTTGAAGGAATAAATCAAAAATCTTTACACCTACGACTTACAATACAATTATTTAATATGTAAAAACCGTGAGTGGGTGGGTCGTGGGTTCATGCTAATTTAAGGAGCATTGAACTCGAGGGTTATTTATTTATTTTTATTTAAAAAGTGATAATATACATTTTTTGTTAGAGTGAACGAAATTATGAAAGTAAATAATTATAATCTGATAAGATTTAACATTGAAAATAAATCGTACGGTTAAATGGTCGTTTGGTGGAATTAAATAATAACAGTATAGTACCTTTCGTACATTTTTTAATATAAAGCATACACAACATTAAAAATGCACAATCTTATCATAAATTATTTTTAACGTCTTATTAAATAATATTTAATAATATTATATTATAATTGTTATGCCTTCTGGGTTGTTGAAATTAATAAAAACAATGCTGGAATTTCAATAGATTCAAAAGCGGAAACGAAAATCTAATTATTTGCTAACTGGAATACTATTTTGCACAATAGTTTATATTTTAATTAAAGACTTTATAAGTTCCTAAATAGCAATATTAATTACCAGTCCAACAGAAAACTGTTATTGGACTTTGTGATTTTTGTGCAACTTTTAATAGTCCATGTGTTATATAAAATGTTACCGCGTCCAATCGACAATCTCTTCCCTAATATTTAAAGAATAACATTGAATTGAGTCCATGCTACTTTTATGTGTATTTTGAATTAAATTCAGTTTATTATCTTAATGTCTTTGAACTGAGTCCATATACATAAGATTCCCATCTTAAACTCCCATTTACCAATTGAGCTTAAAATTACCTTTTCATATACCAATTGCGCTGGGTCATTCAAATTTTTACCAGAAACTCGGTGGCGCACTCAAGGAAAAGTTTTCAGGCTAAAGCTCCCTCCTCCCAATTTTTTATATACCTTGGTTAAATTATTAAAATTGACTGGTCTTAGTGTATTTATGTCTAAGGGAGAGTAGAAAAATTTGTAAGCCCCCCCCCAAAAAAAAAAAAAATCATGAGTGCGTGACTGCAGCAATTATTTAAATGTTTACATTATTATATTACATCTAATAATTATTTTTAATATTTTTTTTAATTAATTAACTTTTTATTCTTATTATTATTACTATTTAAAATAAAAAAAAACAATGTAAACAAGCACACACATTTTTAGGGGACCAACCTCTATGTAGTATCTCCTGGATAACGATACTCAACTCGAACAACCTAACAAATATTTTTCGGGCTCAATATCGATAACCCATAAGTATAGGTAAAATACAATCCAATATTTGGAACTCAATTCAATATCGCCGTATTTAAATACCTGCAATTGACCAATAGACAGATATTCAACAAATAAATATTGTAATTAGAAAAAATAAAAATAATTTTTCATTTTAAGGCTATTATTAAATTATACGTAACCTACCCTACATTGATTTAATAATAAATACAATCGTTAATTATAATTTAATTTTACTTTTAGTATTTATATTTTATGTTAAATACATATAAATACATTTGTAATAAACTTTTCTTTAAAGCAAATTTCACAAAGTTAACTCGAGAAACATTGAGATTAAATAATACCAATAATATAAATTTCTCATCAATCAAATATATTTTTATAAAAACAGAGAATCTTTAATGAAAAAAAAAAATATATAAAATAAAATTATAAAATGTTAAACTATATTTTTCCATATTGTATTACAGTAATACTTCGTATCTGCTATTAGTTAGGTAACAACTAAACAACCCATCAATAAAAATATATAGGTTATATAATTTATAAGCTATATATATTGTTTTGACAAGTTCAAACTTTTAGCCCCGTCGTAGACGATAATCATTTACGATAAATGTAATTTTACAATGTTGTGTACTTTTTTTGTGTCTGTCATCACGTATTGAGGCAGTAAAAGTGCTTCGATTTTCTTCATTGGCATCTTTTCTGGTGGGAAAATAAATCTAGTTGATACTTGGGGGGGAGGTCAAAAGTCAAAAATTTCCAATAGTTTTTTAACACATCAGGAAAAAAAATAAAAAATAAATCAAAAACGGGATTTTTTTGCAACACAAATTTTGACAAAATCAATTTTTTGGTGTGACACAAAAATTAAGACTGTAGATATATGAAATTTTCACCGACTGTTTATATTAGCATTTTCTGTACACCATTACACATATACACCAATTTTCAATATATGTTGACTCTATCTGAGCTATTTATAGGCTTAAAAAATTTTCGGTAATATTTTTTTTTATTATTATTATCGATAAAAAATTGTTTGCATAGTCAAAATACTTGAAAATTTAATTCAAGGTTTCTGATAACTTGTGAATGAAAATTATAAAAAAAATTGAGCAGAAATCCACAATAGTTTTTAATAAGCGCCAAAAATTAAAATGTCGATAAAATACGTTAAAATCACGAAAATTTGAAATTTTTTTATTTAAAAATTCGTAAAAAAATTTTTTAAACCTAAGATTTAAAAATTTAACACAAGATTTTCCTTGAGTTTTTTACCTTTCATAAAAAAAAAAAGTTTACTGGAAACTTAAACAAATTTTTTATGAGCGTTTGAAATTAGACATTAATTTACCCGTAAACAATCGATTTCTCGGGAAACGATTTTCTTATTTTATTGTAATTTAAAAACAAATGACCGTAGACACTTGAAATATTTATAAAATGTCGAAATTATCATTTTCTATACAGCAAAAAATTTAAAATTATTTTGACTCTTTCTTTTTATAGACAAAAGAAATTTTTGATTTTTTTAAATTTTTTTCTATAAATATCGATAAAAACATTTTTTTTTTTGTTACAAAAAGCTTGAAAGTTTAATACAAGGTTCCACATAAGTTGTTGTAATTTTAATTCAAAATTATTAAAAATACATAGGCATTATTTTTATATATAAGCATTTAAAGATTAAATTTGGACAAAATTAGATATTTAAATGAGAATAACAACGATGTTACTTATTTCGTTGTAATTTAAAAATATTTTTTGTGGGATGTTTAAGCATTTTAAAGTATATTATTATATTTTATACACTCAATTAAATTTTTAAATGTAATGTTTTCTGCAAAAATTAGCAATAATATTTTAAAATACACTTAGTTATTTAGGCTGATAGACTGTCTTTTCTTAGAATCATTTTTCATATACAATGATGTTTACCACTGAATTCAAACTTAACACATACATAAAAGTGATCCACTCGACACCTACTGTATAGCTAAGCGGTACCCATTTGCTGACCTTTTTTTAAATGCCATATTATTGAATAGAATTACCTAAAAACGTAGGTAAAATATCTATATGTGTAAAAAAAATCATTGAATTTTGTGACCTCCAGTTCATTAATAATTCCTTACACATGAGGTTTTCAGTTTAAATTTATGACATAAACCTTCAGGCTATTTACTTACAGAGTTTATATTTTATATACTCGAACTGTGAACCATGCACATCATAGAAAGCATAAAAGAGGAAACACAGAATGGTAAAGGTTAATGAGAGTAAAGATTTCAACAGTTTCTCTAGGGAACAGTTTAAACTTTAAACCTGTAACGACAGACATTTACCATACGTGTGTATTATGTTAAAGGTTAGGTTTTTAAGGTCATTTTATATAAATATAAGCTTTGGCCTTTTAGGTTATTTGAGCAATGTATACACTTCATGCACATGTTTACCAATTTGTCGGAGACTGGTTCTGCTATACATAAGCTCACCAAAGTGATAATACTGATTCCCAGGTAACTGTACAGCGTTAAGGATACGAAATCTGTAGTGAATTGTGAAAATGTTACAGATATTTCGGCAAACACTGGTATGATACTTCCAAAAGAAAGAATCTAAAAAATAAAAATAAATATATTATATTATTATAATATTATAATATATATGTTTGTATATGGAAACATTTTTATTTTATTCTTTTATTAACTCTTTCTTAAACTCTGGTTTGATTAAAGATATTTTAATAAATAAAATAGTAAACAATAAAAATAATGTTGAAGTATAAAATTTGTAAAAGTCGTATTGAAATACTAAAATTAATTTTAAGATACTTCGATTAATTATTGTATGTCTAAAAAGTATACAGTATATATATAATTCTATGTATTTACTAATCATCTTTCGCTCAAACACATTACGTTTATCTAACGATGAATTTATTTAAAATGCTTTGGTATAATTTGTATTATGTATAATATATATATATATATATATATATATATATACAAGTTTAGATTAAGATCTCTAAGATATTAGGTTATGTCTCCCAGAATCGATGGAAAAAAAAACTTTTAACGATATGGCTTATTGTACTGATATTAGTATACAGACAGGCCCACCAAATCAAATCTTGATACTAGGTACTACTTTTTACGCGGGCCTTATAATCTATATTTCAAATCATACTATATATATTACGTAATTAAATAAGACTTAATTATACTATATAATATAAATATTTATTAATAGTTAATAAATTTCAATATTTTAATTAATGAATAGTTTTTTTTTATTCAACTTCACATTTTTTGAATTTTTTGACGTCGGAGTTCCTGATTTGTGTTTTTGTTAAAAAAGTCTTCCATTTTTTGATTCGTCTTACCGACTCTGTAAAACTAAGTGTTGTTTATATTTATTTCGCTATTTGTTATAATTCAAGAATAATTTCGTAAATTATGCCGGTATTCTATTAAGTTTAATATCATTATCATTTCATTAAGTTGAATTCATAATAAATAATTTTAATAAATTCCGCTTTTTGTATAATAACGTTTCTTTGTTAATCATACATTAATATTATATAAAGTATGTTTATAAATTTGAAAAATCGTATCGAAATTAAATTAAATTTCTAATTAAATAGGGCCTGGTGATATTGTTATAACTGATATACACTTAACGATAACATTTTAAGCTGAAAAGACTATATTATGTTCCCTTTACACACTTAAGCCCCGGCGCATACCTCTCCATCGTCATTTAGACCTGATATTGTATCAGATACAATATCATTATGAAGTCAATTATATTAATCACTACATCCAGTGGTGTATATAGAAATAATTTTCTGGATGGACTGCAATAGATAACGATTAGCAAATGATCTAGCACATAGAATAAGCTTTTATATAGTTTTTTTTTTTATTGTTATTTAGGGGATGGAGGTTGTGGCCCACTAGATCTCCCTTTATTTACGCTACTGACTACACTTACTGTATTTTTCAATAAAAAATACAATTGATCATTAAATTACAATCACCTAGGTACTACATATTTTCAAAACAATAAATTTCACTATATAATAAAAAAAAAGCATTATAAGTAATTCACTATTTTAATGAGTGGTTACAATTTTCTCAAATTAAGGCCAACCTACAGAAATTTTTAACAATAATTTAATATATATATATATACTAGCTGGTTAGACTTTTGTATCTCTATACATACGAAGAACATAACTTTTCTATAAAAATTCTTTTTATACGCCATTTATGAAACTCAGGGAAAAGAAAAAAAACATATCATATAAACTGTATTACATTATTTTTTGTATATGTATTATGCCTAATGTATGGTTTACAGTATAAACATATTAACAAATTACATTTGTATATCCACACAATGGCACAACACACACACGCTCACATGTATACAATATCGTCGTAATTTTAAATTCGATAAGCTAGACAATACTATTATCACAATTCACAATATTAAATAATAAATTTAAATAAATAATAAATATTTATGCCAAGATTTTGTTTGATTTTAGACATTGATTGAAACTACATTATTTGAGTTATCAATGAGAAGATTTTTACGTGTATGGGGCTATTGCTATTCAATTATGGAATTTATATACATGCGTATAACAAAAACAAATCATAATAAATTCAAAATTGTAATAATATTATTTTAGTATTAGTATTGATATTTAGATTTATAAAGACAAGATTTAAATGACATTACAAAAATATATTTCATTATGGAATCACATGACTCTTACAACAACGATAATAAAATAAACCATGGCCATAAACACAGACCATAAATTTAGTCGTGTTGTCTTATCTATGTGTAAACTGTATTGTATCTATTTCACTAGGTACCTAGGTGACTAGGTGTGAATAATCATTAAAAAATATTTAAATATCTAATAAATATTTAATCGAATATTTAACCGATAATTTAAATTATTTTTATTTCTTATATTCTAAACCAGAGTTTCTCAACCATAAGGGGTTGCCTAAAAATTAAAACTTTGATATGTAATAAAATAATAAAATGTAATTAATAGGTATTATGACTTATTAATATGAGTAAAAATAAATAAATGAAAAGTAATATATGAATGAGTCACCAGTTGAATATTATTTTCAAAAGTCATGTGCAAAATTGGGTAAATATCTTGGATCGCCGACGCACTAAGATTGAGAATCGCTACTCTAAACTATTTTTGTAAAAAAAAATGTTTGATAAGCGACTTCATTCGCATTCGTGTTACACCCGCCAGCACACAAAGGTTGAGAACCACTGTTCTAAATTATGAATGTATTCAATATTAAAAAAAATATATTTTAATTAAATTTCTGAATAAAATAAAACACATTCAAAAAAATATACACTATCCAAACCTAAACAAACGTTTGCAATGTTTCATTTTTCAGCTAAAAAAAAATTCTTTGATATCGTGCCATTCGCAATCGTATATCACCCATTTCTCATCTACACGTATATTAGGTATATAGGCAGGTTATACAATATTATTCTGTACCTACTGAAAATTATCAAATGTAGTTTTGTAGGAATCGTATCAAATATATGAATATTATATAATAATTCTTAAATCTTCATATTTTCTCATGTATTTAAGTATACTGTATATTATGTTACTAAAATAATATAGGTACTGAATATTTTTGTATTAGTTAATTTACTTATCAATGTATGTATATAGTATTATAGTTTATGGTATATTACCTATGTTGATAATTTCATTCAGTTTCAAATAATAAATATATAAAAACAAATTTAATTAAATAATTAATTAATTTATGGAACGTATCATACTAGTAAAATATTAATTTTTAAATATTATTAGGTACACAATATTAAAAAAAAAACCAAATAAGCCAATGAAAATTATAATATTCATAAAAGTATTAAAACAATGGTTGTATCAAAAAATCGAGTTGAAATATTATTTTGATGAAATTGTGTACTTTTTTTAATTGCAATACTCACTACTTGTGCCAGTTTAAGACGAAATGATATAGATTGAATTAACGAAGTCATGATTTTATTTTAATTATTTTAATATAAATGTACAAACAATTAATATTACAATTTACAGTATACAATATTATTCTTCACTATAGCAATATAGTTTACAACTAATGAGTGGTATAAAACTAGCACTTTGCTGATGCTCACACATACTTATCTATAAAATTTATGGGCGAGGTTGGATACTATATAGTTAGGTTAGGTACAATAATGACATAATATATGTATTTTAACGGTTATAATGAACATGATAAATTTAAATGTATACCATCGTTCAAATTATATAAAATAAATGACTCATATCAAATCACTTTAATATTATTTATAGTTTTAAGAAAATGATAGTAATACATATTTACTATCAATTTCAAATTTAAATATTGTTCGAATAATCAGAATTTTCATCGTCGATAAATTAAATCAAATCACGCACACATATTGTAAGAGGTACACATTCTAAATGGTTTTAATCAATGAATTAATTAAATTGAATCGTGTAGTCATATACCGATTGTTCGGGATATATGTTGAGTTGACAGAATTGAACAAGACTTAAGTATGATATCACAATAGTAATCCATAGCATAAATCACCAAATATTAGAGACACTGTGAGTGACAGGAGTGATTTATGTATGAATTGATTTAGGTAGTCGCAAATGGTGCAGGGTGCGATAAACATGACAACTAATGCTAAATAATTTCGCATCTGCATGTTGGCGTTTGATATGATATATATTATGTTATACCTTTACATCCCATATAAATTGTCGTTGATTTAGAGGTAACATTGTAAGGTACACAATACACATAAGTGGGTGATATTACCATTGTTACGTAATACAAACTACACGGACGTTGATAAACTAAGTAAATATTACACATTATATCTACTAAATGATTCGTAATAAGCCTAGCATTTCTATGAATCGATTATAACTCCAAGCTCCATGTATCGATGATAAATTAATTTAATACCGTTTGTATACGTACTTGTTTATAATTCTGTAAAAATTTATGATTATTGAAATTTTTAGTACAATTTCTAATTATTTACTGACATCACAGTCATTTACACACACTTGTATATATCACATATAGTCGCAACAGCAGTAAATTACAGGTGCGTCCTTTGAAATCGACAAATTTATTTCTAATAAATAGTATTATAGACCATAATATTATATGTATACACTATATAGATCGTACATTTAACAAAATATGATATATTAACATTAATTTAATAAATATTTCAAATATAATAGTATATAATACTATAAATTTTTAAATACAAAAAATTGACAATCAATTTTAATGATTCGTAGATATTCAATTGGTTAATTATTAGTTATTCTATTATGATTTTATCTCAATAGCTTATTGTTTTCTGTTAAATATTAAATTCTATAGGCTATAATAGAAAACATTTTGTATACATATAAACGTAATAATATAATATTTATCATGTCGATTGTATTTATGTTTGATTACAATAAAATTATTATTATTATTTATTACCCTGTTTTACCATAAAATACAAACTAAAACAACTGAGCCTTCACCAGTTATGCGAATTTATTAACTTATTTCAATCCTTTATTATGTTGTAATAAAATCCAATTAGTACATTATAATTAATAATTCATTTTCAAAATCAGTGCATTGAGAAAATGTTTTGGTTTGAAAAATGAAAAAAAGACAATACGCTTGCCAAACAATGCTACTATCAAATAATACACAAGTCGGCGTGTTTATTGACGCTTTGTGCAGTAATTTGGTGTACCCTCTGCAAGCGTTAATCGCATCCGGCTATTGTTTTTCATTAAAACCACGTTTATTCGGACGGAAATTAATGTATTTTATCGTGTTACAGAATTACAACGAGCTATTGACTGGCTTACTTTACAACGGAACAAAGACTGGGGATGGGGAACCGGGACGGACACCGCTCAGGCCATCGTGGCTATGGAGATGACGAAAACTGGAGGACGTCTGGAACGGGAACTGAGTGCCAAACAACTTGAAATAGAGCTTTTGGCGAGGCTATGGCAGCACCACGACCCAGATTCGGTTACCCTTCAACAACAAGACGACGAAGACGAAGCGTTAACCGTAGCCAACATAGCGACGTACTCAATGGCGTTGGCTAGTGCTTGTCACGATCCAAGACAATTCCACGGACACGATTTGATTGGTAAAAGCTATAAAAAAAATTGCAATAGGCAGTTAAAGAAATATTGTAATCAATTTCAGTAATTCTATCGTCGATTTTAAACGTCGTGTTATTATAATTCAACAGTTTGATTTACAGGTTCGTTACTACAACATGAAACTATATCCGATTTGGATTTCTCGTATAGCTCCTTGGTGGCGTGTGAATCGGGTACACACGTCAGAAAAAGGCACATCAGAAGACTAATGGAGATAGCCAACACTAAACATACAGTGGGTCAGTTACAATACAATAGATTAGAAAAACAATAACTGTACTGCCTTTTTTGTTCAAAGGTTTAATAATCGTATAGATATCATAGAATAATAATAGAAGTGTGCATTTTCCAATGTTTAACCAAAACAATATATTTTTATATAGAGTACATCGAAGTTGGTACCTAATTAATCAATTGTAACACCAAAAACCGCCTTCAGATTATAGTAATTAATGCAACCACAGCAATAAACGAATAGTACCTAAAATTTAAAAAATGCAAGTAAAACATAACCAACAAACGTACCTTAGCAAATTTATTTAAATGCTAAATGTAATGATTAATATAATAATATCTAATAAGTTATTATTTATAAACATATTTTTATATTTATAATAATAATATCTATTTAATAAATACACTTATCAATGCAGGTGTATTATTGTTTATTTTTATCACTGTAAATTCATTATCGTTATTATAATCTAACCTGGTATAGTATAATATCTATCTATCATATACGTTTTTGCTAAACATTTTGTGAAACGAACACTTCATATTATTACTTTGAATTTTAATATTTAATAGACATGGTAATACAGTAGTATATGTATCCTAAACTAACAAATAACATTGTATGTTTATTTTCAGATTCATTGAGTGTTGCCATATTAGCACTCCAGTGTGTAGAACACGATCATCGCAACAGAAACGTAAAACCGTTACTCAAGAAACCGTTAGCGACATTAATAGCACTCCAACAACCAGACGGAGGATTTGGTAGTCTTCACACCACTGCGCTTGCAATCCGAGTGAGTAACTTAAATCATAATCTATACATTCCAGTAGTGGGTGCAGATCTAAATCGTGTAGTATGTGTGTGTGTGTAGGAGGAGGGGGATAGCACTGGAATCTATATGTAAATATACTTGTATTACAAAATATGTTCTTATGATGAGATCAGTGAATAACTTCACATTTATTTAATACACATGCCGGTTTTTTTTCAATAATGTCAATGGGTTTGTGACTAATTAACATGTGTATTTGTCATCGATCATTGTGGCTCAGAATACATAAGATATAATAATTTAAATAATATGATAATACTATTATAGGTACATATTATATAAGAAACGAAAGTTAAATCAGGTTATTTTCAAGTTTTGCACATTCTTATACTTGTTTTTATTTATTAAAATAAGTCATTGTTTGCAATTATAGTTAGGTACAGAATAAACTCTTCTAATGAAAATATTTTATATTAAAATTATTTACTCATATTATGTCTATGTTAATTAAAGAATTAAATATAAATATTATATTATTATTTTAACAAATTCTGTTAATCATCTGCAAGACGATAATTGAGTACTGTTCAATAACTTACACATTTATAAAGTGAAATAAATACATTTGACAATTTGTAAAACAGAATTAAGAGTGTGAAAAAAAACATAAAAAGTGTGACCATAATATTAGCCCCGGTTTCTCCCATTAATCTACTATTATAAATTATAACTTATTTATGATTATCAATCACCAAATCAATACAATAAAAAAAATTCAGCGACAGGACAGTTTCAAATTCAAAGTCACCCTTTGCGCTCTTTATCACTTTTTACGCCTCTTTCCAGCCGGATCCACAATCCATCACTGCAGAGTTCTGGCACGTACGGCTGAATCGGATTGTTTATCTTGTTTATTTAATATTATGTATCTTCATAAACAATTACAATTCGTCATCCGTTTTGCTTCTGCTATACAGGCGTTGCAAGAAGGCAAAGCCACGTGGAACCGGACAAACGCTGTTGACTGGCTGTTAAACCATCAAGGACCCGACGGAGCTTTCTTCGACATCGCAACGACGGCCGAAGTGATAATGGCCTTGGCGCGTGCGTCCGGCGTCGCCGAGGGGATAGCCGACCACTGCGAGGTCCGACCCGGAGCTGGTGAGTGTCCGGGAAGTATGCGCGCGGGACGGGGACGGAGCTGGTTGGTTGGGGTTATTGAGAGCCGACATCATAATTATCTATTCGCCCGTGTTGGGTTAGGAATACACCTGACTATAAACTAACACTGTGAATAACGATGTAGATAAGGACAACGTGGGTACCGCGGTGATCATACCGCACCCGACGGCCGTCGACACCAAACATCCGGTGTCCGTCAATGTCAGCGAACCCGTTGCCACCGACGAATACCGTCTGCCACAGACATCGGACAGCGGCACCAACGTGACTGTCAGCTATTCACTGTGGATCGGCAGCAACATCACGGAAAAACGATCGATCAATATCACGGCCGACCATAACGTCACGTTCTACGAGATCATGCAAAGAGCGTCTGATCTAGATAGCGCTTTCACGTACGTTGCACACAATACTTATCGTTGTGTAATAATTATATTCTACATAGATAGGTACTTAATACCAGTGATATAGTCATGATGGCGATGGATTCCCCGCCGGGACTTTTTTTTTTTTTTTTTATGAAATAATATAAATTATAATATACCAACCGTACCCGTGTTAACTGTTCATAAAAAACCACAGCCGTCCTTTGACGCCGAAGAAGTAATTGATGATCAAAGTTGGGTTAATTAGGTTTGTGTGCACACGATTTCACTATCCAGCAAGTAAACCCTCCCACCCCCGCTCATTATTCACGTTAAAATATAAAAACATTTGAAACTAGTCGGTATTGAAAACTTGAAACGTAAAAAACGTAATGAAATACAATATATTAATCAACATAAAGCCCCGCAAGACAGGCACGCCCGCTGAAATGTAGCTCCTAGGTGCAAAATATTTTTAGTGTCAATATAAGCCGTGAGGTGCTCTGCCCCCACACCCCTCTAACATCAATTGAATGACATATCTTATCATTAATTATAGGTATAACAAAATATTTTTATAACATAACTCATTTTATTCATTAATTCTAGTAAAAATCTATATTCTTGTTTACATCAATGCATTATTAATCATTGAAAAGCAATGTCAACCGCTTAGAACTCAATCCAAACTTTTCAATAATGCTTTCTAATTGCTGTTCAAAAAATTCCCTATTTTCGTATCTCTGTCGATGAATATTAATCTAAACTACTTAACCTTTCATTTCCTATTCTGTTTTTCAGCCATGTCTTTAAACGACGTAATGTGTTAAACATATGACAAAGTATTTTGGAAGAATAATATACCGAATAAAAAATGAGAAGTATAATATAGAAAATATTACCTAAAAGGCATCCAGAGTTTTTTACTACTTCAATTTTTTTATCGGATATTTTAAAATATATTTTTGTAAAATTTCCTACATCATTCTCGTTGTTTTTAAAGATATTAATGATATTGCTTTTTCTGCATCAATTAATCTAAATGAGCATGCTAATTATAAACAAAAAATTCAAAATTAATTATTTATAAAGTAAATTAATAAACTATAAAGTATAGGTAATATCAGTATAATATTTATCTATAAATATTTATATTATTAACTTTAAATTGAATAATTCAGAAATTAAATGCAATACAAAATGTCAGTCAAAGTCATAAGAGTGTAAACTAGAATTTATAATATCCATGTTTTATCATCTTAAATATATTGCTAATTAAAAAGAAAAACTGTAATATTTATATAATTTATTGTTAATTTTATTGCTACCCCAATTATTGAGATTCCGGATCATCTTCTTCATCTTCCTTAGTATTAAAACAGTTTATCTAATACAATATAAATTACAAAATTCAAAATAAAAATAATTAGCAAAATTAAAGCTACATAACTGCTGTGGTGAATTTTTAAAATTATAAGGATTCATAATTTATATTGATTACTTAATAATTAGGTACTTACCTGTATAATGTTCTTGTGTCTTTGTTTTTGTTGAAGAAATTTGTAATTTTTATTAAATTTCGTTTATTAGACATATTTTTAGTAATGTTCGGCTTCGAAAGTTTTAACTTATAAAAATAAAATAATATCACAATATTACATATCACGATTATTTAAATGTGATAATGTTATGTCAACATGAATAAAATTAAAAAATCAAATGTACAATAATAATTATACTATCATATTTTATTTATGTACAGTATACAGATACGCCAATATATTATTATAATGAGTTACTCAAACATAGCTATAATAAATAATGTACCACAGATAACGAAATTAATAATAATATCATTGTTGACCAAAATAAATGTATTAATAGACGCGTGGTTAGACTAGGGTTGCCATACGTCCCAGTACACCGGGACATGTTACCAGTTCATGACTTTGGTCCCGGTAGTCCCATTAGACCCTCCAAAAGTCCCGGTTACAAAAATTATATTAAATTATATTTTTATAAAAATTATATTTGTATTATTATATAAACGAATCGCATACAGTGCAGATAATACAAATACTAACTTTGGTGGGAGAGACAGACATGGAACAAACAATGTTTACTTTAAACTTCAATCCATATTATCTAAAGATATCGAAGGTATTGTCCAGCTCATATTTTACATATTATAGCATTTACATCCGCTAACGTACTTTCTGTTGACATGGAGTCTATAGTACTTAAAATTTATAAATGTTTTTCCATATTTACTATAAGAAATGGACGTCTTAAATCATTTTGTGAGGAGGCTAATATACATTATGCTAATTTACAGCCTCATTCGAGAACTCGATGGCTGTTTTTGTTGCCAGCAATTAAACGTATTCTACAATTATGGGAACCACTAAAAAATTTCTTTCTCGAAGAAACAAGACATCAGAGCTATTGAAACAGGCGAAAATGTCAGAAAAATATAATATTTCAAAATAAATAAATAAATAAATAATATTTCATTAATTAAATGTATTGTCTAATTAAATTTCTTTCATAATTCAATGCTATTATTATTTTATTATATATATACATTACACTGTGTTCTAAATTTTATAATCCAAAAAAAAAAAAAAAAATCAAAAAGAAAAAGGTTGTTAAAATTATTTTTAAATGTCTCGGTCAGTACTTGAACTTTTATGGTAACCCTAGGTTAGACGCGCTGTATCTGTAGTACTTAAGTACGACAGACGACGGTTTCTTAGTTACGTATTTAATATTTACTATGTTGGGTATAAATTATAAATTAACAGAAAAGGAATTTTTAAATTTTATTATTTATTTGAAAAATCCAAATTGTTAAAATTCTCGGGTGGTGTATTTGTACCACCTGTCCCCTCAAGATGATTGTTTACAACTCCACTCTTTGAACTTTAAATGATACTTGCAACTAATTAACTACTCGTATAAAATTTTATTTTTATGTATCGAAATAATCTGAAAAATATTTAGCTTTTAATATGAAATTAAAAATAATTAATATTATCATTCAAAAATAATGACAACAAATAGTAAAAATATATTTTTTTTTTTGAAAAATTTTATTATTTTTTGAAATAATGTGTGTCTTGTGTAAAAAAAATCATCCTGTGTATATACTCGTATTTTTAGTATAGTTAAATTATTTTCCAAACAGGCACATCACTCACAGAAATAATGCAAAATAGTTGAACCAAATGATACAACTATCTATTGTAATTTGTAGTTAATGTAGTTATATAAAAATAAAATTTAATAATATAATTTAACGTATTATACCTAAAAGTGTAATATAAAATAGTATAACTACTATTTATATATAATATGATGTATTACGTTAACAATTATATAATATACTACTACGTGTAATAATTTTGAATGAAAACAATTTAATAACGTAGTTAATTCCATGTACTTACCTAATTTTAATTTACTATGCCCCCTCACTACATTGAAAACTTGTTGATAATTAATATTTTTATAGTAAATTGTATAAACATTAAAGAAATATTTAGCCATCAAGCATCAAGACTAACATAGTAATTGATTTTTATATAGGTTTTCAGCTACGGAATGGCCAAATGGTCATTATGTGCACACCCTATCGGGACTTAAAGAGGAGCCAATGAGTTATCATTTTTGGCTGTTGTACAAACTGAGATCGTGTCCTGACCCGCAAAATCCTCCAAGCAATCAACTAGTAGCTCCGACCGGTGTTGACGATCTAATCGTGCAAAATGGTGAACACTACTTATTTTGGTACAAGAAGCTCTAAATTGTAAAGGTTTGATTTATCTTTAAATATCTATACAGGCTGTTGTTTTTTGTCTAATAATTAATCATACATTGATCATTTTATTTCAGGATTACAAATGGGATTTCGGATGTTTATATACAACGTTTAAAATATTATGGTCGACAATAATTAACAAAAATAATAATTTTTAAAAATATATATCTTTTTTTCTAGGAATTAAGTGATATTCATTTTAGACTTGTTGAAAACTATGTGTCAAAAGTTATTTTTCTCTGTACCTACGCTTATAAAAACAAAAATTAACAAAACATTTTTTTTTTTTTTGCAAATTTCTTTTAATATTGTAATAATTGTTTACCTACTCATCACATGTTTATACGCTTCTATATACGATTTTTAGATTGATAATTAATCGCATTCTGCCAAATGTGGCTTACGTACATTTTATATATAATACATAATATACACTGTACTAACCATATAAAATATTGCCTTAGTCTCTATATCGTCATTTAATATTTATGCGACATTGTACAAGCATAATATTATAATGCATAATTTATTGTGTTTATAACCGAAAACTTTGAAAGGCTGTGGAAAACATTATCTTTCAAGATCCTCTCATACTTATTATAAATAATTTTTCAATATATATGATACAAATAATATTTATAGTTATACTCAATACACAATCAATTGCTTTTATTTATTTTTGATGAAAATATTTTATCCGTCTTGTTTATATTCCTATATAATATGGTTCAATTTTCTTTAATAAAATTGTCTATTTAAAGGTCGCCCAATACTGGACCCCAGAACATGACTTGGCTGCACGGCTGGATCGTCATTCGTCAACTACGTTTTTCGAGTTTAGTTTTTGTTAAGTGAAAAGTATATATACCAATATATGCCAGTAGGTACACCAACTGGATTTTTGTTAAGTGTAAACTTTAAACAAATGAACCTTTTCTTACTAGTCTACATCAACCATACACCAAAATATATATATATAATTTATTATACAAATTGCAGTAAGATATATTTTTTAAATCGATGTCGTTTCATATTGTATATAACGATATAATACGTCAGTGGTGAAACAAACTACATAAAATTAAATCTTTTAAGATATTCTTTTATAATGTCCTCCTCGTTAGCCATGATCAGACTAAAAAAATGGTAATCGTAATACCAAAAATAGATCTATTGGCAATTTTTTATACACTCGTAACAAATAGTTTTTTTAAATGTATTATTTTATTGGGCGGAGCGATGCGTAGCCCTTCTATCCTCTATTTCGACGCAATTTATTAATTGTTATTGCTTTCTCCACCGTAACTACCGGACAATGTTCATGAAACTTGAAAAATAAATTCGTTAATATCTGAAGGGTGCTACAGGGTGCATCGATTAAATTTAACGTTTTCAGTTGTTGTTTATTAAGTATTTATGATTAATTACTCATCTTCACAATAAAAAGATATCCCGACTGACTAAATAATATGTATATTTAAATGGTTGCCATAAAAAATAGTTATTATGATTAGGTAATTAATTAGTGAACTACCGGCAATTTAACAAGTTTACAGTGTTGGAAATAGGGAGTTATGATTATTACTTCATAATAAATAAATACTCCTTCCAACAATAATTAGGTATTACAATAGGAAGTATTTATTTATTTCTTATATTATTGTTATTAACTTTTAAGCTAATATCGTTTTAGCGTAGAACTGTTTGAATAATTTCGTGGTATAAATAATAGGTATACCTACAATATTTTAGCAAAATATATTAATATTTATGATCTATCATACATTTGGCTACATACTATATAGTTGCAGACAAACTGTTCAAGCCATTATTACATAACATAACAATTGTGGACACGTGTTTCGTTATCAACATATACTAATTGCTATCATCGAGTCAATGAAGACCATGCGAGTTTTGGACTTGACCTATAAAAGATGATAGGTATACGAAATGCGGTATATATAAACCTATATATATATATGTTACGGGCAAAGTAGGAAGTCGGGCATTGTGATACAATTTCAAGGGAAAGTAAGATCTTTAAAGACTTTGAAACTTGAAAATAGACGGCTTAAATATTAGTTATCTAGGTATTAATAGTTTCTAAATATATTATCCGTTGAATCATTGTTATAGGAATAACGTACATCATTATCTAAAGGTGGTTCGACATGAATAAAATTGATATTATTTATTATTAAAATATATTAGTTTTAATAATTTTAATTTATTAATTATATAATAAAATGTTATGTTGCATAATATATTAATAATATAAATGCAAGTATATTTGTTCCTAAATTAGTTATAGGTATCTCGTATGTTGTGGTATCAAACAACAATTAATACAATATCGTCAATATGTTCAAGGTGTTGCCGTGTTTGGTATTTGTTCCAATGAATGCCATTGGATATAAGTGTACGCAGTGCGCTGTATTTAATTCACTTTGTCCAACACTCTAGTACAGTGCCCGGTCAATATATGAAAAATTGTAGTAATAAAATTATTATTCTTTCATTGCCCAAAATGTTGGGGGGGGGGCATTGCAATGCAACGCCCGGATTTCCTACTTTGCTCGTAACACACATATCATCATAGATTTCGTGGCAAATTTTTTTTTTTTTAAACGTCCTATATACATTTTTATCTATTTCACCACTTGAATATTGCAACATTTGATTGTTAGGAAATACCTATCAGAAAAATATCGTTGCCCTGTGTTCAAAGTTATTTTGTCCGTATATTATAACATAATATTATTATGATTGTTGTGCCACAAATAACTACGTATCTGCGACTTGTCCTGTACAAAATTAAATAAAGTAAAAATTATTTCATAATTCATAATATTATGTTGTAACTGGTACCTTGCCTATAATTACGAGGTATCTATTATATCCCTTAATACACAGTGCCATAAATAGAGTTCCAACATTTTTGTATTAATTCATTGATAATATTTACTTCGGAATAATAACAAGTCCCCTTGTGCACCTCCTAGTGTGCCAATGGCCATCAGTCCGTACTTTATTGAGGGCTTCAAACAACTGATGTATTTTAGGATGACTGTGACAAAACGTATATTAAGCTTAGAGTGAAAACTCTCACAAGTATGTGAAATCGTCCGTGAAATTGATGTAGAAAATTTATCTCATATTTTCAGAATCTGTAATTATATAATTCATTAACACATATTCTGTAAAATTACGTTAGCAACACACTTGCCTGGCCGTGTAGACATATTACGTCCGGTGAAATACGATTGAGAACGGCATTTTTAGTAATACGATTGAGGACGCTCGAATTTTTCTTTTCTCGCAATGTTGCCAAATTTAATAGTTGTTATTGAACGATAATTATTATTGTTAGGTTTGTCGGGATTTCTTCGGACTTTATTAGAACCTAAAGCAGTGGTTCTCAACCTTTTTATTCTCACGGCACATTTCTTATAACCATACATTTGGACGGAACACTATAGTAATAAAGTAATAAGAAACAAAAAAAGGCATTTTAATTTTATTTAATCTTTTATTAATAATAAATTATATACTTAAAAATGTAATGTTTAATGTGATATTTGGCTTTGTTTGTTTTTTGTAATTAGACTGATACGAGGACGAATAGACGACAGTGCTACTCTTATTTCTTCTACTCCTAGAAGTTTTTCTCTTTTCTTAGTTTTAATATTTGTTAGCGTAGAAAATCCTAACTCGCAAAGGTATGAAGTCGAAAATTGCAACAAAATTATTAAAGCTTTTTCAGATATTTTTGAAAATTGTTCTTTTATTGATATCCAAAATTCTTCAACCGGTTCTTCAGAAAATTTAATTTTAAGACTACGATCAACAGAAATAGATATAAGTTCTTCTTCTTCTTGAAATGTTAAGTTAAAACTAGAAGTACACAACGATGAAAAAGGATTTCGTATCCAATCGTAGTTCATTATTTCTATTTCTGGGAAATATTTGTTGATTTTATCTTCCAATGAAATTAAATGTTCTGAAATGACAGGAGCCAATGTACTTGTAGCATTATTTGGTACCAATGGAAACATTTCGAAATTATTTTCTGTAACTTTCCTTTTCCACATGACAATTTTTTTTTGAAAAGCTAAAAGCTTATCAGTAGAAGTTAAAATATTTTCTTCGCGTCCTTGCATGTTAGTATTAACACTGTTAATATAATTAAATATATCTGCTAAATATGCTAACATAGCACACCATTTTTCATTTTTAAGAAGTTCACAAAATGTTATGTTTCCACCTGTGCTATAAAATTCTAGTAACTCTTCTTTTAGTTCAAATACTCGCATTAACACTTTTCCTCTGGATAGCCATCAGACCTCAGTGTGTAATAGTAAGCATTCATGTTTTGCGTCCATAGCATTACATAGTTGTTTAAATAGACGAGATTTCAATGGCCTCGACTTAATATAATTAACCATGGTTATAGTTTGATCTAGTACAGCTTTTAATTCTTGTGGTAACGTCTTAGCAATAAGTGCCTCACGATGTAAGAAGCAATGAGTATGAATTATAT